>LWCB01015027.1:0-14133 GCA_001630525.1 Coelastrella sp. M60 | reverse complement strand
GGCGATGGAGGGTGAGGCATACAGGACAGTGGTGACTGAATGGGAATGTAAGCGTACAGAATGATAAGGTCATGCTTGTCAGGGACATCAGGAGACCTGGCCACACTTTTCCCAGCATGAGTGGACCACATGGCAGCACAGAAAGCATGTCTCACGCACGGTCTGACAACAAACGATCCGCATCAGCAGAAGGTCCTAGGTACATGTAGTGTCTTCTGCGCTTAGCAGAAAGGGGGACAATCTACGTGACTGCAGGAGGAGAGCAGCAACAAAATCAACAGCCTACAGCAGCAATAGTAGTATTGCTGGATGCTCTTATGAGATGGAGCTGTTATCTTTAATCACAGAACATGGAAACGCAGTCATGCACACTGACAACTAACCACCCTGCATGCCGTGGTCAATTGCTGTCAGTTTATAGACAGCAGCAGCAGCAGTACACACAACAGAACTGGTATTGGCACAATTGATAACAGAAGGGCGCTATGGCGATTCCTTATAGCTTAGCAGCATTACAGGTCGGCCTGCAGAAGATGAACGTCAGCACAAATAGCCGTCTAGCAGCCATGTCCTGCACATTATCAGCAACCAAAGGACATATCTCCTGCTGATGAAGCCTCCGGCAACTGATGATTTACTTTCACAACGAAGCGCACATGCTGTTGAAACACATGCAAACCAGTACCTTGTCAATGAGATGAACTAATGGGATAGAGCAGCGAGCAGTATACAGACCTCCACCCATATGCACAAGCAGTTCATGTCAGCAGAGCCTGCAGAGGCAGGAGCCTGATTGCAGCAGTCCGCATAATGGAGGCTTCATAAGTCTGTCAGCCTGCACGTGAGCTACACATCAAGCTGACCTTATTACTGGACTTGCCACTGATATTATCCAACTGACAGCAGAGTATAAATTGGATTCACATGTTACCAACTGCCCACAGAGATGCTGGCAACAAGCATCAAGTACAAGTTCAGGGATGCTTCCCTGCAGTTGATGAAGATTGCAACAGACATCCAGTCTTCAATGACAGTGCACAACTACTACATGATCAAAGGGTCAAGAGGGTAAGTTTACAGCATAAGTCGCAAGTAACTCAGATATTGGTGTTCTCAATGCTTTGCAAGTCTTCCATTGGCAGCGATGAATGTTCAGATGTGTGACTGAAACTAGTTAGGTCATATTGCGCACCAGCTACAACCAAGCATGTATATGCTCAGTTTAACCATGAACACAATATTGTGCTACATCGGTTGTCTTGCAGATATGCTGTTGCCTCCGCCCATCATCTTGTCAAGGACGTGACAGGCATGAGCAGCAATGCAGGGTAAAATTGGCAACCAGCAAATGAGAGCACTCAGTGTCAGCACTACATAATATGTCCAGATGAACAAATGGAGAAGACAACAACAGTACCAGCAACATCAGCGGCAGCCTACTGGCTCGGCTGCAATCACATAAAAGAGGCGCTACTAAAAGAGTACTTACACAGCCATTGGCAGTAACAAGCCTTGAGATTGAGTTCAAGGGCGCTTCACTGCCGCCAATGGACACTGCAGCAAATGTGCAACTGAGGATGATATTGCACAAGTACTGCATGGTAGAGGACACATAGGGGTAAGTCTGCACGATCCTGAAGGCATGGGCACAGGCAACTGTCTTCTGTCTGCAGCATGCATATATGTGATGGTCATCTTTATGTGTAAAGCAGGTCCTAATGCATATATGCCACAAACAAAGTTGTGGATCAGTTCTGATCCGCTGCAGTCACCTTGACTAGATGATTCAATGATGCGTATTGTCTGTCTTCTTGCAGGTATGCTGTCGCCTTCAGCCACTACCTGGACTTATGCTTGTCAAGCATGAGCAGCAACCAACAAAGGCA
Organism: Coelastrella sp. M60; assembly: GCA_001630525.1. Lineage (NCBI taxonomy): Eukaryota > Viridiplantae > Chlorophyta > Chlorophyceae > Sphaeropleales > Scenedesmaceae > Coelastrella > Coelastrella sp. M60. The sequence continues at coordinate 12,247 of LWCB01015027.1, read as the reverse complement.
GTACAGGGTTGGACGGATGGGGCTTGGGCATGCTCGGTATCAGCTTTTCATCATCTGCTCAGCAACTGGAACACTTGGGCACGACAGCAGCAGCAGCAGCAACAGCAGCAGCAGCAGCTTACTGGGTCAGCTGCAGTGCAAAGGAGGCGGAGAGGTAGGCCAAAGAAGGCAGAGGTGCAGCAGCAGCAACAGCAGCAGCCGTCAGTGGCAGATCTGGGCAGGCAACAGGAAATAAGTCCCATAATGAGCAGCTTTACGTACAGTCTGTACCCTGAGGTAAAGGTTTGGTAATCCAGGTTTGTCCACCCAGGACGTAGCAGGGCTCGTGAGTTTGGTTGGGTATCGCTCAGGAACTGGGACAGAGCTGCAGTAATTGATGACACTGCTGCAACTGATGAGCCTGGTGCAGCTGTTGCTGCTGATGACAGTAGACACTTGTGCTTTATGAGAGTCAAGGATTTGATGTGTCATGTAGACTACAGAGGCAAAGCACATGAGCTACCGTATGGACACCTCCACAGCAGCAAAGTGGTGGTCTCAACAGCCGGCACAAGCAGCGGTGCTATGGCGTCTGTTCAAGCAGCAGGAGTGTCAGAGGTCAGACTGGACCCCCCAGATTGGGATGCCGGTGTTCTCAGTAGAGCCTGATAAGGACAATGGTGTTGCCGTCACTGATGTTTTCAGATGCAACCAGGTAGCAGACATTATCTTCAGTGTTGTGCAGCACCTGCCTGACCCTGGGCTTCTTGTGGCTTTGAAGCAAGATCCAGGTGCCCTGCACAGGGCTGCAGGTCTTCCTGTACCTTGTAACTAGTGCCCATATCACCGGGCTGTGTTTGTGCTTGTGAGTGTTGTTGTTCCTTGGTGTAACATATGTTATGATGCATCGATGATATCAGCTTGCCTCAGACCAAGCCTTGAAGTCAGTTGCGATCACTGCTCTAGACCAATTGGCCATTGCGATCTAAACTTCCAGTCAGTTGAGGGAGTCAGACACCACTGATGCGTCCATGTTGGACACAATGATGCCATACAGCTGTCAGGAACCCTCCGTACCTTCAAGGCACTCATGGCACTGCTGCTGAGCAGCGTATTAGGTTTGCATAACTAGTAACCACCCTGGTGACCAGTACGCTGTACCAGCGGTGGTTACCAGTCTATAAGGCCATGTAACCACCATAGTCAACAAACCTATACCAGGCTGGTAAGGAAAATAGTTGCTACCACCCCTGGAAAACCTGCACCATGGCTGGTCAACAGCCCAAAAACACTGTTACCAGGGCTAGTGTAGTAGCCATAACAACCGTAGGGGTAATGATTACATAACAAACACAACTCTTGGAAGCAGCAATATTGCTGACTAAGTTGTCATGATATGGAAATGACTTCCCGGTTGATCGGGAAGACGTACCCCTCTTGAACCTGACCAAGGTTCAACCTGAGTAGTAGAGTCACCTGAAAATAACAGCGTAGGCTAGAATGGTCCAAAACAAGGGTATGTCTCATTATGAAAACAATGACCGTCAATCTGAGATGTCTTTAACAGCTGATTACCATGCACTGACCAAGGTCCAACAGGGGTATGTTACAATTGTCTACAAATGTCTTGTTGTGTTGATCAGCTGCAGCTGCTTGTTCAACGGTTGCCAACTTGTGACAAGCCCATATACAATATGTCAGTCATATACACACTACCCTGCTGCTGCCATCGGACGATACATGCATCCCATGCTGATGAATGACAATGCGTCACCATCATCAGTATGAGTATCATACCCTGCTGTTTCCAGTCTAGCCTCTCAAATTCAGCACACCTCATCTCAAATAAACCCTTTTCACAGCGGAACCCCACATCAGGCCCTGCTGTTTGTGAACAACTGTTGTATGTGGTGAATGGTCATAGACAGGTGGTTGGCCACCACTTGTCAAAAGCCATCCATTACAAACAATAGTTGACGAATGATCATGATAGGCTGGTGATTCAGCTGCAAAAGACAGCCACAACTTCAGCAACCACAAGCAGTTGAATATGCTGCAAGCAACGTTCTCGACTCTTTGACAGATCATCTGTGACACTTGTCTTGACTGTCACGCTCTTATGTCACTCATTGTGTCACTCATTCACAATCAAGGACTTCACACTTGAGGTGGATGCGACCTCCTCGAGCAAATCGACTCCAAGCAGCCTCGTTCTCAACAGCCTGATGCACAGTGGGAGGAAAAAGCAAACTCACGATTTCAGCAAGCAACATTATGGGTGAGACTGTAGATTACATGTTGCATAACAGCTGTACATCTGTCTGAAGACGGCACTATGTTCATGCAAAGTTTCAGGTGCAGACAAAGTTCCAGCGAGGACACTGGCCTGATATGATCATTTCATCAGTATTGTACTATATCAATACATGATATTACCATACAAAAGCATTATGTAAGCTGCACCTTGGGATAAAGTCAAGGGGCCCACCTGTCCCGGCAGCGCAAAGAATCCCGGATACCCCAGACCCACTCCATCAACAATGGAACCCTCGATCGCTTTCACGTACGCAAAGTCAACATCCCAGAATCCATTCTGCAGAAGGGTGATGCAAATCATGATCAGCATTTTATCAAGCACGGTTGCACTCGGCCATATTTGAAACACTCTGCTTTGTTTGTTTCTTGAACTCAACAGGCGCTGAGGTGTGTTGCAAACCATATGTCATATCCAGGCCGATCAAACAACATTGATTTATCCCATAGTAGCGTGTAGACAAAATGTAACAATGTAACAATTGTGCAATGCTATGACCGACGCAGATGATACCTTCACATGTACATTACAAGTATGCAACATCTGTGTTGGTTGTGGCATTGCACGATTGCTCCGTTGTTACATCCTGCCTGCACACTACTATGGCATGAATCAATGTTGTGTTTGCTTGGTCATGATAATGGTACATGTAAAGGATAATGAGCGAGCAAGCAGGTTGTCTCACCTGTAGTGCTGCTATGGAGGCCTTAAACCTCACAACATGAGGCCACAGGTCCTGAGAGGATCCAAGATTCACATGACAACGGACACCAACAAACTCAACAACTGGCGCTGCTGCTGCTGCTGCTGCTGCGTCTTGCTGCTGCCCTGCTGCTGCTGCTGCTTCTGCAGGTACTGGTGACTTCTCAACATTAAACAACAGCTGCCACCAGAAACCTGTAGCAACCAAACAAAGGTGATCAGCAGTATGCACCAATATGGAGTGCTGCTTTCGTTGCTGTAAAAGTCACATTCTTGATTGTTGATCTATGAAAACGTCCTGTGCGATTGGTGTAAGAACAAGATGTATTCAATCAAGGATGTATTCAAACAAGCTTTGTTAACAAAAATTGCAGTGCTTAAGACTCTTCACGTACCTGCAAAGTAGTGTGCTGGGGAGCTCAACTCAACCACTCGGCCCCAGAGCTTTGCATCAGCCACCATCCTCTTGATCGTACTCAACTCGATGCTCCACTCAAATGACGCTCGACTCAGAGAGCTGGGTGGCCGTGCACAACGGAAGTGAGGCGTTGCTGCTGGTAAACCCACTTCACAGGCAGCAAGCCGCTGACGAGTGCATTCGGATGCAACAGCAAACCTGTCACACAGAAAGTAACAAATGTTATCTATGTATACTATATACAAAATGCATACATGTGTATATGTGTGCTTTTATCTCTGGGGTTTGTAAGCACACCAATGATCACCAACGGATACAACTATTCCCATGCTGCCTACTGAGAAAGTTGCATGTACACTGGTTTGTGTGGGTTATTCTATGTATAAATCCATAGAATATGTAATGCGTTTCGCATTCTACTTACTGTAGTGCATTGAGCAGTTGCTTGACATCCATGCCATCCCTGGCCCAGTTGATACTGTGAATAACATCTCCAATGAACGAACTTGTCAGATATGGTAGACGAATCTGCAGCAAATAACATACACATAGTAATAACCACCAATGCATGTGCCATGTTCAGGCTGAGCCCAATAAACCCCATGCAGCAGCAGCAGCTAAGGCAGCGCGTGGCGTAATGGAGAATTCTACCCAAGTTGCAGCAAGAGGTCTGCTACAGTAGGTCGCATGACCCCATTGCTTTTGTGAACCAAATCTACCTACCAGATTGAGCAGTTCCTTTCTTTGTGCAGCAGTAGTGGCTCGTCCGGCAGGTGACTGTTCCACCCAGGCAGCCAGCACCACCAAAGCAGTATTCTCTGCTGCTACTGATGTTGAGTCACTGGACAACAAACATTGGACCGCTGACAAGGGCAATTCAAAAAACTGCTCACGTAATGCATCTGAGGACCAAACCTGGACAATGGACGACGACGGCAGCAGCAGCAGCAGTAGCGATTGTGTTGTCAGCAAGCAAGGTGACAATGCAAGGGTGTGGATGTAGTCAGATCACAGATCACAGATCATGCTGATCGGATCTCACGAACCTGATCAGATCATGCAACAGATCACAGATCACAAACATCGGAAAAGCATCAGATCTGGCCAATCATCACCTTTTCCAGATCACCGTAGAGATCCAGAAGCTTTGCTCGCGCTTTTGTGACAACTCGTGACATCTCTGGTGCATTGAGCATCAGCTGAGGTAATGCAAAGACCTCCAACACCACAGAGAGACCAAACGATGACAGCGGCAGCGACTCAAACGTTGAGCTGGCAGCAGCAAGGAAGCGAGTCACCTGCATGAACAACAAGCAGCAGCAGCAGCAGCAGCAGTGATGCTTGGTCCCAGGGTACTAGAAATGAGGCACTGCTGGCAGCATACCACTCTGAATGCACAAACAAACTTGGTTGCCGGTGATGATGCTGCCGCCACTGCTGCTGCTACTGCTGCTGCTGTGCATTGGGTGCAGCTTCATGTTGTGCATTGTACCTGGTACTGATCAGCCAGTCTGATCATCTTCAGCAGTTCCTCTGCTGGAACATCAGCAGGAAGCTTGCCAGTGTACCTGAGGATTACGTATCCCCACAGCAGCAGCAGCAGCAGCAGCAGCAGGAGTGGTGAGTGACGGCAGCGGCAGCAACAGCAGTCAATGCCACAATGCAAGTCCCTTGCACCATCAACAGCATAACAGACACTGCACACATGGTCCTACAAGCACATAAATAACCACTATCTGGTATATGCATGTGCTTGTCGCCAACTGAACAGCAACCCGGTCGCTGCCAAGAAATTGCTTTATGACTGGCACAAGGCATTCTGACTAGTGCACTTGTGTGACGCAACAAAACATGCAAGCCCTTTGGCAGTGCCCTGCTGCTGCTGTCTCACATGAACTCCACCATCCTCTCTGCTGCTGCTGCCTCATCAACAGCAACGTCCAAGGTGAGTGTGTGATCCAGATTAGCGGCCCAACTGCAGATCAGAGCTTTGAAGTATTCACTGAAACCTGCAAGTACAACTGCATGTACTGGTATACGAATCTCCACAGGTTGCTGCTGCTGCTGCTGGTGTTGAAGTTGGCTGGATGGACCGGCTGCTGCTACCGCTGCTGTACTCATCTCAGCCTGCTGCTGCTGCTGCTGCACGTGATTCTGTTCACCAGCCACTATGCTGCTTGCACCTACTGCCGCTGCTGCTGCTGCTTGCTGCATATCGTGGACAGCTGATGATGATGTAGCTCTACTGCTGCGAACAGCAGCAGCATCCACCTCTACAGCAGCTGCTGCTGCTGTTTCCGCGCTGCTGTGCCGATTCAGTCTACCACTCCTGCGCAACACTCGCTTATTACTGCCAGCTTCAGCAGCAGCAGCAGCAGCAGCAGCAGGCAGTACTGGGGACCGCCCAGTTGCTGCATTTCCTTGCACACGTTCATGGCCCTGATCACCGTCAGCAGCAGCAGCAGTGGTTCTACGACTCCTGCGCAAGTTGACTGCCTCGGCTAAGTCGTCCTGGGCTGCATGCTGCTGCTGCTGCTGTTGGAATGAGCGCTGTTGAGACTGCTGCTGTTGTTGATGAGTTGCAGGAGCATCAACATGTGTTGATGGTTGTATGATGCTGCGCCGCAGCTGCCGTCCACATGTCGCGTCGAGGACCGCTTCTTGTCGCTGTTCCGTGTTTCTTCTGTCATTCAGACCCGGCCTGGCTGCAAGCTGGTCTTGCTGCTGTTGCTCATCAGCTGATGTCTCGTTCGCTGAAGCTGACTGCCTGCGAGTCTTCCTTTGTGTTCTCAACAAAGATGCGTCAGTGGCGGATGCTTTGCGTTTACTCGCTCGCGTCTGTACACCGACAGTCTGCACAGTGTAGTGTATGGCAGGAGCTTCTGCTGCAGCTACTGGCTGTTGAGGAGCATCCAAGTGCCTTGGCAGGGCTTCACGTATGATGAGGGTGAAGTCTGACAGCTCCTCATTGCGCCACAACCAGCTAAAATCCCCTTCTGCCATCTGGAAAAAAGTGCGGAAATAGAACGATGGATGGTAAGTAAGAAGTGCATAATACAGGGGACCAAGCTGAATTTTCACCATACACAACGTTTCAACTGTTATGCTCATGACACTGACGTTCCTATTGGCAGACATGGAGAAAGAATCAAAAAAGGTTGGGCACCTGAGGCCCCACCCGTGCACCTGAATCATACCTTGATCGGCTGCTTATACCCCAACAATTCTACACCAAATTGCGTCAGTCAGTAACAAGGATCTACTTCAGCTGTGTCTAGCTGCTGCTAAGGCATGTGATGAGCGAAATACTGTTTCACCAAGAATCACTCCAAGTGCGACAATTGAGTACGAAGAGCAGACTGCTGCCTCGTTGTATCATCACAACAACAGCAATCTATGTGAGACTTTCACATCGCAGAGACTGCAGAGTAGTACGCTCGACAGCAGGCCAACTACAGGGTCCTTGTGCAGAAGGGATTGTGCCGTGGCTGTAAGACTTTGAAGTAGCACGAAAGTATAAAGTGCTTCGTCTGCTCATGATTGTCATGTTTTCTGCCCGCAAAGCTGTGCATCAGCCAAGGAATTTGGTCGGTCGAGCAGGTGAAGAACACAGGCTGCAGCGTTGTCAGGGAAAGTTGACGCGAGACGGCAAAGTCGTGGCACCCGCTCCTTGGTTCCTCAAACAATGATGGTGATGAGCTTGTTACATGGGAGGTGGTCTCCTGAATCAATCAGTACTGCTTGTACAAGTACTGCCCCAGTCTGGGTGAATTGAGTTCTCGGACAGGTCTTGACGCTTTGCTTAGCAGAAGTAGCCCAACAATCATTCCGCTAGCAAGTTGAAGCGCTGATTTTAAAGCTAAGAGCACCAATGTCTGTGGCTCGTGACATAGCTGTACAGTACCACTGCTGATCAGTATGCAACGAGAAACCCTAACTGCACGACTTATAGCTGCTGCACCAGGGCATGATGTTGCGCCACAGAGCTCCTGCTTCGCAGCAGTTGGAACAGCATCAACTTGCTGCTAACCCATGATGGCAAATGCTGTCATCACTCTCATCCACTGGTGCTCAGGCTGCAGGTAGACACACTGTGTCATGGCGCAAATATGTGCAGCTGCTGCAAAGCACACATCTTGATCCAGCATACAAGGCACTGATGCTGCTGTTACCGCTGCGTAGACGTCACAAACCTGCTGCTACTGCTACTGCTACTGCTACTGCTATCACTGCTGCTGTTTTTTTCTCCACATAGCCACCAGCTTGTGCCATGTACAGTATCCAGGTCCCCAACCTTCAAACTTTGCTGTTGCAGAAGTGTATGTTGCAGCATATGCCATCTTCCGTGGCACAGCAATTGACATCATACCCGCTGCTGCTGCTGCATTCACAAGGTCTCTGCTGCTGGCTACTGCTACACAGCTGCTACTAGATACGCCAAGTGTTGCTGCTACTGCTGCTATCCAGGATGCACTTATAGCGCTAGTGGCACCTGCAGCAGGCATACCATACAAAACAGCTCAGCAATCCTAAATGTAGGAGAAAGGAAGTACCCAATGTTGACACCTTCACATGCTCCGCCCAGACATTGAACATTTGCATTTCCTGAACAAGCGCTACTCCACAGGCATCACCGTACCCACCCTCATACGCTGTTCAATGACAAAAGCACTGTCTACATACCATTGTTGCACTGCAGCTAATATCCTAGGTGCTTACCCAGATTCTGAAGTGACAAGTCCAGCTGTACTGGCACTGCTTTGCTCTTTCCCTCCAAAGCAGAGGTCAACCGATCAACAAACTCTTGGGCACCGCGTTGTTTCACCCTGCCTGCAGCTGCTGCTAATCCTGCACTAGGGTTCAAAAGTGACATGTTACTTTCTGATGCAACAGCGTCATCTGCATCTTCACCTGCTGCTGCTTGCTGCTGCTGACTGTGTGTTGCAGCTGCATAGACTGTTATTTGACTTGTTACCTCTGCAGGCAATTGATTCATGATACATGTTATAACGTCATCCTGGGGATCTGAGCAGCTTTGTGAGATCATGGCGATCTTTGTTCCAGCAGCAGCAGCATCTTTGAGGACCTGCATCAATACAATGCCGGCAACAGACTTGGTACCCAGCACACGAATTAGCCAACCAGGAACCAATTCACGATCTGATCAATCAAGCACATTGCCAGCTTTCATGCGAACAGCATTGTTTTCTGGCTTGCATCGCTCCCAGTACTCGAGCGGGTGGCAGCTTGTCATGCACCACATCGTCATGATGGCAAAGATATGGTTCTTTGGTGTTTTGCACCAGCTGGCAAGAGAACATCATTGAGCTAAGGATCAACCTCAGAGTGAACGAAGGATAGACGACTTTCAACCAGGTGACAACAATGTACATGGACTACTTGATGCTCACGAACCACAATGTATGACTCTGGATGGGACGCTTATGACATGACATTCTGACAAGCAGCAAGTCCTGGGGACCTGCCATCAAGCTTCGTCCAAACAACAACATGCAAGTTCCTTTGTGCATAGATAATCAAGGTGACACTGAGCGAGATACACAGGGTGATTAAGTTCACCATGTTTCACACCTGTAGGATGCCATCTCTCAAGGGCAGCTCTCCCTTCTCCAACATCTTCCTGAACTGCTTCTGTTTCAGCTGATAGACCTTGCCGGCAAACATGGGCTGCAGATAACAACAAAAACAAGCAGGCAGTCTAGATGGGACCTAAACATGCAGGGCTCAAGAGTCAGCAATAAGGTACAAGGTGACTGCTGTTGTGGCCCTGAGTGTAGGCCAGAGCGATGATGATGGCCAGCAGTGGCGCAAGGAAACGAAGTAGTCCAAGATTCGAGCCACTTGCTGTACTGAGCTGCACAACTGTGATTTGCTGTGTTATAGCAAATTGGGCTGGAACAGCTGTACAGATATTGTCAATCAACTTTACCTGTTCATTGGTTGGCAGGAATGTTGGCCATCCCACTATGGAATAATAAGCGGCCACCAAACCTTCCCCTGTACCGTCACCTGAAGTGGTTGCAGACAGGAATGATTGACACCAGCATAGCAGGGTTCACAGCAAGAAACATGAAAATGATGTGTTTCATAGAATGGTAGGCATGCAAGCATGCAGCATATGAAGGATGTTTACTGCACGACTGCTGTCTTAGTTTGCAGGGTGGTGATTACTTGCCCGTGCTTGGTGTGAGAGGCATACTTGTAACTATTGGTCCAAGAGTATTGACCACGATCCATTTGACTGTGTCACATATGCGGCGTGTTCTGAACATGCAGGAGCAGTTTGCAGGCGAATTGCTGCAGGAAGAGCGTTATCCTGACAGCGATGCAAGCTTATTGCTGGCTAGCCCATGGCATGCTGCTGCAAGTTGAGCTGCTCAATAAGCGATCGCAACAGATCATTTTCCACCAATGCTCATGTCTGCGTTACGATTGAAGTACTGTATACTGACCTTTTGCCAGTAGATCATGATACACTGCTGGGGTCCAATTGGTGCAGTCAAAACCCAGGTCATGGAAAGCTCTGTGACAGCGAAGTAAGCAACAGCTTTGTCAGGATGTTATGGGAGGCTGATGCATCTCAGAAGACAGCATTGCGACTGTCATTGCTGCTGGGGCTAGATGCAATCCAGCTTGAAGGGCCCATTGGGTATAATGTCATGCCCGTGTCTACAAGCTGCTGGGTGCACTGATGCCTGGTCACTTGCAGGTATGCGCTGACAGACTGGTACGAAGGACGCAGGTCTGCTCCTGCATAGTCAGTTTGTGTGTCAGTATCGCTTACCTGTTGAACGCTATTCTGTGGCCATCCATGTGAAGGTCAGTAACCACCCCATCTGCCTCCAGGATTAAAGCACCTGGCACCACAAATGCCGTGTTAGACACAGAAGCTAGCAGCAATCTTCTGAACGTGGTGAAGGACGTGGGTGAGTGTGCCATGCATACGTCCCATCATCACCTGGCTGTGACGGTGCAACAGAACTGCAGGCGACAGATAACCTTCTGCAGCGAGAACGTCGTGATGAACAGCTACCACGCGTTGCGAGCCTAGATTGATGCTTCTGTGTTCTATGAATTTGCTGTAGAGTATGGAGCTGTCCGTAGAGCATCGTATGGGGACGCAAGCAAAGTACAGGGTGTCGTGAACGGCACGTGGGACAGCAAGAGCTTATGGACTGGTGCGCGATCCTGCGTGACTGAGATTGCCTGCTTCATTGCTCCTTGTTAGCAGCAAAGAAGCCAGAGTAATTCCGCTGCTGGATTCAAACATGTCCGACCACCTGACTTCCTGGCGCCAGTAACTTGTCCGGCAGACAGACAGGCTTTCGCTGCCCACTAGGCCGCAGTTAGAATCTCGAATAGGTCAAAGCAGCCTGTGTCTCTGATACCAACATCATAGTTAGGGTTACTTGAACTGCATGCCAGCAGCACCAACTTAACCCTGCCTGCCAGAATCTGTGACAGTCTCAGACTCATTCCTAGCAACCAGCATCTGCCGACCCGCGTTCACGCATAACCCATCGCATACTTCATGATCTGGTTCTTCACCGGCCCCATACTGTTCAACAAACCCAGTCCTGCAGACCTAACAGCCCCAGCTAGGCCAGCATCCACCCCAAATCCTCGCCACAAGACTTCCAACGCCGCAATCATCGACGTATTGGCACGTAAACGTGGAGCTTCGTACTCTCGCTGTAACATCGTGGCATCACCCACGTCCTCACCTAGCTCCCGAGCAGTAGCAAGTGCAGATGCCAGCGCTGCAGCATCACCTAAGCCCAAGTTGACGCCTTGACCAGCTAGTGGATGCACTGCATGTGCTGCATCCCCTACCAAAACCAGCCTGGGCGCAACATACCTGCATTTTTTTTTTCAAGCAGAAGACGGCATACGATATCGCAACAAAACATTTGACCCAGAGCAACTGCTGAAGGCCCCTGCACAGAATGCCAGCTAATATACTTGCCCATATAGCCATCAATAGACCAGCAGCAGAATTGCACAACCTCCCTGCGCTCATGATACAGTGCAGGGGCGCAACACACATCTCGTGTAAATCAGCTGTGACGGCGGAAGCATCTGGTCCTATGTTCTTACCTTCCAGAGTGCTTTAACTGCAGGGGGAAAGACTTGGGTGATGTTCCGACCCACCCCTCAACCACTGGAGGTCTTCTCCATTCAGTCCCAGCAGTTCCAGCAGCAGCAAATCCAGGATAACCCATCCCTAATCCCCCACTGCCAGGACTCAACACCTGCCGAAGCACTGTACTGCCAACCGTACTGCCCAACTGCTGCAGTACACTACCCGCAGCATTGACAGCAGCGACTAAGGTAGGTACCCCAGTAACTGTACTGCTTGATGATGCAGCAGTACTTCTGCTTATCGTCCTTGGATCCACTTGTAACGCCTCATTTACTGCATCAGCAAACTGTTTGCTGCTGTAAGACTCTAGTCGCTTCGCCATCTCAGGACTGCAGGTCCAAACAATGTTACTGTATCCAGATCGAACAGGCAGCAGTGCCAACGGCCCTGTAGGCAGAAATCTCTGCCAGGCTGTATCATTTGGATACTCTGTTGCTACTGTGGCGACTAGTCCTCGCTGATTGTACTGCCAACCCATCGTACGGAAGCCTGCTAGGTCACGGATTCTAGATCTGGCACCATCTGCTGCTACAACCAATCGACAGTGGAGTTTGGAGCCGTCTGCGAGGTGAAGCTCTGCTAGGGATGTACTGCCATTGCTCTTTCCACCACCGCTGCTGCTGTTACTGCTGCTGCTGCTAAAACTGTTGTTAAGACCACTGTCGATTGG
>LWCB01015025.1:0-10600 GCA_001630525.1 Coelastrella sp. M60 | reverse complement strand
AAAGACAGAATACATGAAAGACACATCATTTACGTATGAAAACATCAAGAACATCTCCACTGCTGGAGCAGGTAAGGTCAAGTTGACGTCACTTGGTGTGCTGCTTTAGGGTTTGATCTGGCATAAATCCTAATGGCTCAGCTGCTCTCCTGTGTGACAAATGCCCAAACAGTCAAGTGATGGTGGGCAGCCAAACGTTATGCCTTTCCTGTTGTAGGCCTTTTGAAGTGGGTGCTGGCCATGCTCAACTATTACAACGTGGCCAAAGGCGTCGAGCCCAAGCGTAAGAAAGTCGCTGAGGCTGAGAAGAACCTTCGCCTGGCTCAAAAGGACCTAGCTGACACCAAAGACAGACTTGCACAGCTGAATACTGGGCTTGCAAGCTTGCGCAGCCAGTTTGCTGACAAAACCACTGAACAGCAGGACCTGAAAGCCAAAGCTGAGCTCATGGAGCGGCGTTTGCTGGCAGCTGAGAGGCTGATTGCAGGTCTTGGCAATGAGAAGCAGCGCTGGGCTGCTGATATCCAAACACTGGAGGCTGCTAAGGAGCAGCTGGTGGGAGACTGCTTGCTGTGCTCATCGTTCTTGAGCTACACAGGTACGGATGATGCTCTGGTACATAGCAGTGGTGCAGCTTCAGCCTTGATTAGCCCACTGCAGTCATCAGCTGGTGGGCATATCAAGCAGCTGTTGTGTAGCCCTCTGTCTGTGGGAGGTCTTGTTACACGTGCTCAAGTCTTGTGCTACATCTCACTCAACAGGTGCCTTCACGTTCAACTACCGGTCTACAATGGTATATGACAAGTGGCAATCTGACTTGGTAGCTCGCAAGGTTCCGCTGACTCAGCCGTTCAGGCTTGAGAGCATCATGACCAATGATGTTGAGTTGACAGCTTGGGCTAGTGAAGGACTGCCTGGCGATGAGCTCAGTGTTCAGAATGGATTGTTGACAACTCGAGCAGCCAGGTGGCCACTTTGTATAGATCCTCAGATGCAGGCAGTGTCCTGGATCAAGCGCAAGGAGGGCAAACAACTGGAAGGAAAGGTGATTACTCAAGTAGATTGCCCTGAGATCATTGGCATTGGTGGCTGCTGCTGAGCAGTTCTTCAGACTCACTGTCATTCCTTCTGGAACACATCAGCAGGCACACCACGCTTTCTGCAGGTCTCAATTGGGTAAGGTCTTATCTGTACAGCTGGACACGTGGTGTGTGTGATTTTCATGCTCACAGGTCAAAACCTTCCAGGACCCAGATTTCTTGAAGCAACTGGAGCTGGCCATACAGTATGGGTTTCCATTCTTGTTCGAGGGCTGTGACGAGTATATTGACCCTGTCATTGACCCAGTCCTTGAACGCAGTCTGAGTGTGGGGGCCACAGGGAAGAAGGTCAGCAAAGTCAGCCATTAAGATGTGGGGTGGCCAGCAGTCAATCGTCCCCGATGACTCAGGATTGTAGCACTTTGCAGCTCCTAGTGATCATGCATTCGTAGGCTGACCTTTGACAGCTGGCGTTGCAACATTCGTTGCTGATGATCAAGATAGCTTACAAGCTTGTATGGGTCACAATGCAGGTGATACAGTTAGGTGACAAGGAGGTTGAGTGGGACTCAAACTTCCGACTGTACCTGACTAGCAAGCTCGCTAATCCCCACTATGGACCTGAGGTGTCTGGTAAGACCAGTATCATCAACTATGGTGTCACACAGCAGGGCTTGACAGAGCAGCTGCTGGGCGTCACTGTGACATATGAGAGGCCTGATCTGGAAGAGGCAAGGTGAGTGCAAAGTTAAAATATGTGCAGGCTTGTATCACCCACTGTCATTGGGACTGCAATTGGCAGATGCATCTGTGAACTATGATTACCTACATTACATAGCAGCTTGCAGATTTTGCTGAGGCAAGCAAAGCATCAGATTTTGCAGACTGGTCAGATGTGAAAGATCATATGCCTAGCAAAATGTGACAAACAAACAAACAGCCAGCCCGAGAAATTGTACTGTTGCACTGAGCGGCGGTGTTGTACTTGCGCTGCAGGGCAGGGCTTGTTGCTGACATGTCAGCCAACAAAGCTCTACTAAAGAAGCTAGAAGATACGCTTCTACGTGAACTCAGTAATGCCACAGGAAACATCTTGGACAACCAGGAGCTCATATCAACTCTGGAATCAGCAAAGGAGAAAGCAGTAGAGATCAGTCAGAAGCTTGAATCTGCTAAGGTCACAGCCAAAGAGATAGAGGAGGCGCGAGTGCGCTACAGCTCTGTAGCACTACGTGGTGCTGTGCTGTTCTTCGCCATGGCCAGCCTAAACGTCATAAACAACATGTATGAGTACAGCCTGAGTGCCTTCCTGAAGGTATTCAACCAGGTGAGTTGTCACATAGATCATACTCTGCTCTTTGGCAGCATAAGCCATGCAGCAATCTGGATTAACCCTTTGACCGCCAGTAGTATCAACTGGTTGAGGATGGGGGAAACACTCAAAATGCACTCTCGGCCATCGGGAGGCCAGTTGCCACCAAACTTGCAGAAGATGGTGACCACACCTAGAGTTTGCAGGGGTGGTGGCTGCAGAGGTTTTACCGACTGAGAGGTGCCGATAGGTTGAGCTTTTACGATACTCAGGAGTGCCAGGCTCCAGCAGGCCTGAGCTTGATGCAACCAACAGCTATACTCTTGTGCTTGCTGCAACTGCGTTTACCACAGTCCCTTGCGAACAGCAAACGTGATGCATCACTGGATGGGAGGCTGCGTGCCATCATTGACACTGTCACCAGCGACGTGTACAGCTACACATGCTTGGGGTTGTTCGAGCGGCACAAGCTCATGTTCAGCTTCCAGATGGCTATCAAGATTTTGGAAGTCAGTCCAACACCATTGGATGTGCAGGTACAGTCATATAGGTATCAGCCTTGACTGGCATGGCAGCTCTGCATGCAAGTCAAATGTTGTGAGTTGTTGACACCCAACCACAAGATACTTGCACAATGGCATAGCCACAGCAACCGGGCTGACTGAACTCAAAGTTTTGGCCAGTAAGTACCTAGCAAGATGCCAAGCAGTCCTGACAGTCCTTGCAGCAGCAGGAGCAACAATGTGAAGGCATACTATCTTGGTTGACGAAGTTCTGGATGATTATGCTTGCCAACGTTTCAATGATGATGCTTCTTTGTGTCTGTGCAGTTGCTTGACTTCTTCCTGAAAGGCAACCTGTCTTTGGAGCGTCACTCCCGTCGCAAGCCACATGACTGGCTGCCTGACCAGGGCTGGCAGGACCTCATGCGCCTTACAGAGCTGGCTGCAAACAAGCAGAGCTCAGAAGGTGAGGCATAACAGTGTCTGCCAGTCATATAGGCTCCTGTCCTTGCAGAACAAGCACACTGGTGCTGTGAAGTCAGCACAGATCAACTGATGTGTGGATAGAGGGACCGCTCAACACGAGGCATCTCTATGATTCATTCACACTGCATGAGATCTCATGCATAGACTCAAGTTATTGTTGTGAGAGTGTGTGCCGCTTTCTGCCATCTACCTGTTGAAGGCGGCAAGCACCCCTTGGCTGAGGTAGCCAATGACATTGTGGCTGACGGAGCTTCCTGGAAGACTTATTATGAACAGGAAGCCCCTGAATCAGCACCACTCCCAGGTGGCTACAGCAGCCGGCTGAGTCAGTTTGAGGTGCTTCTGCTGCTACGTTGCTTGCGTGTGGACCGTGTGACGGTTGCAATTACAAACTTTGTGATGAGCACGCTTGGTGAGAAGTATGTGACACCACCTGTGTTGGATTATGGGTCCATCTACAGACAAAGCAGTGAGACAACACCAGTTGTCTTTGTGTTGTCACCTGGAGCTGATCCGGCCTTTGACGTGTTCAGGTAGGCGATGCAAGAAGCAGATGACGGGAGCTTGGCGGTCAGGAACAGTACAACAACTTCTCAACGCAGCAACTTCTCCATGTCAGTAAATGTCATCATTATCCTGAACTTCAAGCTCTGGGCACTCCACCTGGGTAGTAGTTCACAGCATGCAGAAGAACAGAAGTGGCCATGAGCTCTGCATGGTTGTACACTTACAGGCTTGGGGAGGAGATGGGCTTCAAGCCTGGCAGCAAGCTGAAGTACATGGCCCTTGGCCAGGGTATGGGACCCAAAGCAGCAGAACTGATAGAAGCTGCTGCAGCTCGTGGTTTGTGGGTCATGCTGCAGAATTGCCACTTGCTGCCTCGCTGGCTCAAGAACCTTGAGAAGATTCTAGAAAAGCTCCAGAAGCCACACAAAGATTTCAGGCTGTGGCTGACCAGTGAACCAACAGACAAGTTCCCCTTGAGCGTACTGCAAAGAAGCCTAAAGGTACCAGAATGGAGCAGCAGTTACACTGTCCTTACAGCATGTACCTGTCATAGCAACTACTGTTGCTTGTAGTGTTACTCAGTCTCTCACGATGCAGCACATAGAGGGTCATGCCAAGTATATCATGTGTACATGTAGATCATCATACTCTGTCATTGATCGTCGTTGTTATGACCACCTGATGCTGTGCAGGTCGTGACAGAGCCTCCCAATGGTTTGAAGCTGAACCTACGCCAGAGTTACAGCAAGATCAGTGAGGAGATGCTGGCTGACTGCAGCCACCCAGCATTCAGGTCACTGGTGTATGTGCTTGGGTTCTTCCATGCTGTTGTACAGGTGGGGATACTTGCTCCTCCTGAGAAACTGCTGAGAAGCTGCACATATTGGTGAACCCTAGTGTCATTTGCATCAGATGCATGTCTGGGTGGTGTCGCTGATATTTGAGTACTTGCAGAGGTTGCTGCAGCACTCAAGTCGGGTTGAGATCAGCTGCGAGTGGAACAAATCATCCATCTTTTGTGACCTGTATGTCTGTCACAGGAGCGAAGAAAGTATGGTAAAGTGGGTTGGAACGTACCATATGACTTCAACGAGACAGACTTCCGTATAAGTCTGGCGTTACTTAACACATACCTTGGCAAAGCCCTTGGCAACAGCAGTACAGGGGAAGAAACCATACCTTGGGCAACACTTAGGTACTTGATTGGTGAAGCGATGTATGGTAAGCTCAGCAGCTGCCTGCAGATCCATCGCAAAAGTGTTTTTAGCAATACAGGGAAATTCCACTTCTGACATAGTGCGCGGAGCTAATGGCATTCATGCTATGGCTGATGGGTGATTGACACATTATATAGGGAGGTCAAACTTCATTGTCAACCACATCACCTCTGTCTCGACTAGTTTCTTGCCTGACAGCACCACACCTTTCCTTCTTGATCCTCTGATGACCTTTGACCTCCTACGTCACACAAGGTTATTCTACAAAGAGAACAGAACTGTTGCAGGTATCAACCAGTGGCATCTAAAAGTGGTGTGCTCTTGTATTGTAGGTGGTCGTGTGTCTGACAGCTATGACCGCCGTGTGCTCAGCACCTACCTTGAAGAGTATCTGGGTGATTTCCTGTTTGACACATATCAGCCCTTCCACTTCTACATGGGGAAGGATGGCACCACTGTAGATGTGCCAGCAGCAGGGCCCAGGGAGGTGTACATCAAGGCTATTGAGGCTCTTCCACTGGTGCAAAGTCCAGAGGTGAGCGGCTGCTGAAGCCTTATTGCGTGTTGACCCTGTGTCAACCCTGCAGATACAGTGCTGTTGCTGGCTGATATCAGAATGTGTTCTTGTAGGGTGCTTAGTGCTGTCGGTTTCCAGTGTTCCCTTGCAAAGGCCGTACGTTGGAGCCTGTACTATTCACCATGCAACTGATGTTTTGCTGCTGTCTCCAGGTGTTTGGCCTTCACTCCAATGCCGACATCAGTTATTACACTTCAAACACCAAGGAGCTCTGGAGCAATCTCATAGACCTGCAACCAAGAGTGGGAGCAGCAGCTGGAGGCATCAGCAGGGAAGAGTTTGTAGCAAATGTCGCACGGGATGTTGCCGCCAAGATTCCAGAACAGTTTGACCTGCCTCTGTTGGCGAAGGGGCTGGGTGTTCCCACACCTACTCAGGTAGTGCTGCTGCAGGAGCTGACCAGGTGGAATAATGTACTGGAGGCCATGTCAAGCAGCTTGAAGGACTTGCAGAGGGCGTTGTCAGGTGGGGCAGGGTTTAAGGCTGCATCTGGTGCTTATACCCTTGTATCGCAAGATTACGCCTGTGTTATCTTGCCATGAGCCAAAGGCCATCGCAGCAGTTGTCAGAGCATTGTGCCTTGTGTTCATGTAGGCGAAATTGGCTTCAGTACTGCCCTCGAAGAGTTGGCAACGTCGCTGTACAATGGCAAATTGCCTCCAGCCTGGGCTCGACTCAACCCTGCCACAGAGAAGCCCCTAGGGCCTTGGATGGCATGGTTTAGCAGACGACAAGCACAGTACAAGGTAATAGGCTGTATATAGCACAGTCCATGCTTCTTTTGATAGTCTTGTCCCTATCACAACGGTGTGTGCAACAGAGATTTTCAACTACTAGTGTATGCAGCAGACTTCATATGAGAGTGGCTTACAGGCACTTACCGCTGACATTGCTTGCATTGTGATACCAGGCATGGGCTGAAGAGGGTGAGCCCAAGGTGATCTGGCTTGCTGGACTACATGCTCCAGAAACATACTTAGCTGCACTGGTGCAAACAGCCTGTCGTGATAGGGGCTGGCCTCTGGACAAGAGCACCCTGTACACGCAAGTCAGCAGATACACAGACCCGGCACAAGTACAAGAAAAGCCACTGTGAGTACACGGGGTTCTTTGTCTTCATGTTTGCTGTTAGTGCTTGAAGTCATG
Organism: Coelastrella sp. M60; assembly: GCA_001630525.1. Lineage (NCBI taxonomy): Eukaryota > Viridiplantae > Chlorophyta > Chlorophyceae > Sphaeropleales > Scenedesmaceae > Coelastrella > Coelastrella sp. M60. The sequence continues at coordinate 3,812 of LWCB01015025.1, read as the reverse complement.
CCAGGATGTATACTCATCCCCACTTGAACAATTCACCATGGTGACAGTGGTCTAAGACACCACGATGTGTGCAGTAGGTGTCTTGTTAGACAGGCTTGGAGTAGTGACAGTTAATCTTCTATGTTGCATTGTGCAGTCATGGTTGCTATGTTCAAGGGTTACATCTAGAAGGTGCAGCCTGGGACCATCAGAAGAGCCAGCTTATGAAGCAGGCTCCACGTCAGGTGGTGGATGAGCTTCCATTGTTACAGGTAGGCTGCATGAAGCAGTGACAGTAAGATATGGCGTAGCATCCATGCTGACTCACCAACCTTGGTCGAGATGGCTCACTTGTCTCATCCACTGTCAAAGTGAAAGCCATTAGATAATGTAAGAGTCGACTGTTGCCCAGGCAAAGATGGGAAGCATGCTGGTAACAAAGATCTCTGGACTCTTGTGACATGCAGGTCATCCCTGTTGAGGCCAGCCGCCTGAAGCTTGCTGGGACTTTCAAGGCCCCTGTATATGTCACCCAGTCTCGTCGCAATGCTATGGGCAGTGGTCTAGTCTTTGAAGCAGACTTGGCCACAAGCATGCATCCTAGTCATTGGGTGCTGCAGGGGGTTGCAGTGGTGCTCAACATTGACAGATAGTGGCTGTGCTGCATGGTGTGTTAGCGGTTTCTGGCATTTCAGACCCTTGTCATGGCGGTCGTATAAATGCATAGCAGCCTGGCATGTGCATGCGTCACAGATGATGGTGGGGGTTGTGTTGAGCGCACACTTTTACTGCAAGTACTGGAGGTCTTTGTGCAGTTGTACAGCTGTATTTTGTGAAGTGTATTTGTGAGTGTCATGTGCTTGTGGGTGTTGCATGCAACTCATGCACGGTGGAGACGGGGCGGCAGAGCATCAGGATACTGCATATTGGCAACTGCCCGACTGCTCAGCAAGTATCCTTCCACAGATGCTCTTTGTTACTTATTGATTGTGCTGGTGTGGTCATTGCGTATTTTGCACAAAGATCAATAGAAGGCAGGGTAGAAAACCTGCCCAAGTTGCCCAAGCTGCAGGAGCTCACTGCCAGAGACTGTGTCACTGGTGCTGTTACAACAGGTGCAGTGCCACAGGTACATGTTACAAGCGTCCGAGTCTGTTTCAAGCTGTTACATGCCAGATGTCAGCAACGTCACAGGTCAGGTGTCCGTTACACCGTGGAACGGCATCACAAGCCATGGTCCGCTACTGCATTGCCGTCAACAGCACCACGATCCTGAACAACCGTGAACGGGAGGCCCATAATTGAACATCTCCTGACTAGCTAGCAACAGGGCGCCGCCAGGCTGGTATTGGGTCTGCCCCGTTCTGACTGGTCCGCAGCTTGGGAGACCGCCGGCCACAGGTTCACACAGTTGTTCGTTGCTTTTGAGGAGCACAAGTTGATGCCGTATCAAGTCAGGGTCGTCGAAATGGTCCGAGTGATCTTCTTGCACCAACATCATTGGTGCGGCGGACTCGGCTGGTCACTACCGGGTAGTAGCAACACGTGCTGAAGGAGGCACGCTAGCACCGACACCACTGGTTGTGACAACGGCGTTGTCATCCTGGATTCACTAACATTACATGATGAACCAGCAGATCGTATGCAAAGCGTTGATTGGGCCATCAAGCGCACATCAAGATCCAAGTTACATTTACCGCTTGTACCGTGCCAAAAAGGGAGAAAAACAGCTGAGAGCTTGCTGCGCAGTTTGCTGCTGAAGCTATAGCTACCTCTGTCTGTTTTTCATGATGTACGCTGTGTGTTATCTACTCTACCAACCCAGTGCTTGATCAAGGGTATGCCCATTTGTGCTGTGGGTTGGTTTTCAGCTGATGTGTGATACCCAACTCCTCCCATCTGTTCTTGGAGCTCCAACTGTCAAGGCCACCTGTCACCTCTTCAATCACCTGCAATCAAGAGCACCACGATGAGAAGGTGTAATTCCTCTTGTAAAAGAACCCACGCTTGGCTTGGGGCAGCAGGTATGCCATGTGCAGAAATGTTGGAGCGTAATTAGTGGCAGCAGGCGATTTACTTGAAGTAATTACTGCTATTTTGTATTGCCCACTAGAAACCAGTGTGCAATCCCAAAACCTAGCTAATTGTACTGTTGCAGCATGGTGCTACAAGGCCAATGATGCTGCTAGTACAAGACCACTGTAAGGCTTCATCGCTGCTACTGTACTTGACTATGCTTGCAAAAGACAGGCGCTCGTGCAGCAGTCTGCATTTACACGAGCATGCCAATTTCGGTCTCTGCTGATTCACTCCGAACCAATTCTGAATCCATGAAGTCGCTTACTCTTTGAGCATGAGAATTCTGCTGCATGTGCTGCCACCAAGCAGCCAGCTTTGGCCGCCCAGCAAACACATCCTTCCAGCCAAAATATTTGGGTAGAATGTAAGTGAAGAAAACAAAGGTTGGCAGCAATGCTGAATCTCCAGTTGTGATCTCGGGTCCAGCAATGTAAGGTCCGACACAGACACCTTCCAAATTGTCGAGCTGCTTGTTCAGCTGCTCAAGGAGGCTGGCCCTTTCAGCGGCATCAAATTTCCTGTACATGCAACCCTGGGCAAATAGGCAACGGCAAGGTACCACGGAAACCTCTTCAATCAACAGAAGCCATCAACATTCTACTGTGTCTGTGTGCAGCTGATGACTCCAGTCAGCATGACTGGCTATCGATCTAGTGCATTATAGAGGCCTCACCACATGAACAGGGGCGCCAAACACCTGACCTGGGCCCAGTTACCAGTAGAGTGCAGTACTTATTGGTACTTATTGTTACTTACTGGTAGAGTGCTCGTTGAACTGCAGTGACTGGGTCCAAGCCAGTGCCATGGCAAACCGAGCACCACAACCATTAGCTGAACCCACCTGGATAGGAGTGATGTACTGATCATGGATGCGAGCTGCTAAATTCTGCACAGCTCTCAAGTTGGCAGTGGGTGCTTGCATGCTGGGCCCGGATGCTGACCACTTGTCTAAAATGAACTGCACTATGATCTGCGAGCGGCAACAGTGTGATGTCGTCATCACGTGCGCTCACACATGTTATTGCCTTCAAGGATTGCTGAGGCCAAGATTGCAGCACAAGGCAGGCTGAGGTGGCATCTGCTTCTGCTGCTCTTATGGTCTGAGACAGATGGCGTTGGGGTCGGCTGCACACTGAAGCAAGCGGCTGAACTAAGCTATGCTACAATGAAAGGAATTTCTGCTCAGTTGTGAGTCGGCTCACCTCACTCTCAGGCAACTTGAGGCCATCAGGCATTAGCAGCAAAGGCATCTGCAAAAGCAAAGTGCACAAACACACACTGACTACCAAGCCATGTTAAGAATCAGTCGTGAGATTGCAGATGCTCTCACCTGCCAAGAACACGCTGCTGGGCTTCTTCAGCAATGCTGCTGAGCCCTTGGAAGTGTGCAAGCAAACTCAAACTTACCAGATTCATGAATTATGGAATGACGGCCTGACCATTGCAATCAGACTGTCCAACGTCTAAAGTGGCATGGAATCCTCTTTGTGCCAGTGCTGATGCAACTCTCTCACACACCTTGTTGAGTGGGTTGATGGACTTGTACTGCTCTGAGCCAAGGCCACCATAGGCCATGGGTGATACAATGTCAAAGTCCCCCTCGATGCCCTTGTGATAGATCACATGCCTCACCTGGGATACAGAGGAACCCAAGTGAGTGTTGTTTGTAGTTGGGTGCTTGCGGCTGCATACTACAGTCTGCTTGCCGAAGGCAGGGGTAACAGTTGTGTGCAGGGCAGAGCGGAAGATGCAAA
>LWCB01015021.1:0-28798 GCA_001630525.1 Coelastrella sp. M60 | reverse complement strand
GATGCGATGCTGTCGATAGTCTGAAAAGTTTTGGAGGTGTCCACTTTCGCTATTCCGAGACACCCTGTGTTCAGGTCACCAGCAATCAAACAACCAAGTCTTTCAACGTTGATATTGTACACCTCTGTGACGGATCGCAGTATCAGCAGCAAGTTGCAGTACGGGGCAGTACGTGCCCGTTGACAGCAGAGCGTTGCTGCAGATACATCAATATTACAAGGATATATCTTTGATTTACATATTGAGTAGTTACGGCAGCCCTGTTTCACCAATTAGGGTTTGGTGTCATCCAGCTCGGCCAGCTCGAGCTCGTACGGTATGTGCAAGAACCGGGCCTAATATGAACATTGCCGCAGAGTTTGCAAACCCCATGGAATTAATTGCTGTTATATCAATCTCTCCCTCTTGCACACTCCGAAGCAAGTGAACAATCAGCAGAAGAAGAGACATCAGCAAAAGGTTGTCAGCAGTCTCACTCAATTATCCAATGAACAGCCAGACTGAGCTGCTCAAATCAGCTGTAAAACTGCATACCGAGGATTTCTTTGGACATCCTGCACCAATGACTGCATGATCGGCCATAAGGGCGTCACAAACAGCATATGCTGTATGCATCCCCAACTGAAACAATTATTTCACTGTCGTTGCAACAACAGTGACTGTACATGTGTGCTGTTCAAGCGCTACGACTGTTCTACTAGGCACTGTGACTCTAAACCTGTATGAAACAGCTTTCTGGTCAAATGTGCAGGTCTATTGTAAGCATCTGAACCGTTCCTGAAGGCGGCCTGGAGTGACTGCCAAACAACAGAAACAGCCCACACCACCGCCATCACAAGCAGAGCCCAATTGTTGGTGAATGACTGGCATTCAACAAAGAGGAAACCACTGAGCCTTGCGAGTACCTTTTGAGCTTGCAAAACAAAACTTGGGACTCATGCCAGATCTAGCTTGTTTTCACCACCACCAGAAATAGGGCCAGTGGTAACAACTATCTAGACCTTTTCTAGATCTACAAAACCTCAGGCAAAGGCCTTCATGATGGACCCTGCAGGGTAATCCTGCACAGGCTATACTGGTATACTGGTGAATAGAACTAAGCCCAGCACAAAGCAACACACAAGCCTCGACTCAACAAGGCGATTCAGTGTTTGTACTGCCAAGAATGTATGCACATGTGCATCACCATCCAACCTGATAAAGCTGAACATGGACTGCCAGTGAGACAAGGATCACTGAACTGGGAGCTTACTGGTAACACTGAACAACATCCACAAAACTTCACTCGAACTTGCTATGCAAAGATACACTGCAGGGCACAACACGGCTATCCGCACCTCAAAGACTCTTTTTCACATGACGGTCTCACCAAAGCACTACAGGTATGATTCAAACCAAAGCAACATATGTTTGACTTGACCAAAGCGACACATGTATGATGACCAAAGCATGCACTGGGCTCTGCCAATGTACTACATTGGTGCGCAGAACACTCCACAACAGCCAGAGGTGCATCACTTGTACCCAGTTCTTACACTCTACTGTATTTGTTTTGTTGTTGCAACAGCATCATGCATATAATATTCCAGCACAGGCCATGTCCTATGGTTTCTGCCCATTAGACACCCCCACAATGCAGATGGCATTTGCTTACAACTATCCAGCAGACTTAAATGCAGGGTGCTGTTTGATCAAGCAACATTGCAACCTGGGCATATGTGTGTTTGCAAAGGTAACCTCTTCCTGATTAATCAGCCGCATTGGACATGCCTTCCTCCCTCCAGCGTCTACAAGCTGTCATTGGGGCCAACAACAGCATCATCCACACTGCATTTTGGCGCGATTGTAGCTCAGTGCATCCCTAGTGCACCTTGTTGCAGCAGCTGTTTCTGGTGCTCAAATCACAACTGCACCATCATATTCTGCCGTGTCACTGCACTGTCCCAGCCTGGACCATCTGTCTCAAGTTGAATGTGACTGGTGCAATCACTTTGGAATCCGCTGTTGTACTGCTTTTGTGGACAGTCCCATATCAGGAGGTAAAATAGCAGTCGTGTAGTGTCCCCCACTTGTTGCTGAAGCTTGTGAAGTCTGATTGCCAACTGCCAGGTGTCTCACGCCGTTCCCAACAACATCTACTGCTGTTGGTGGTGCTGCAATTACCAAAGCACTTTCACTAGCCTCTCTTGCTGCTGGGCGTAAGTAAGCACTCTCAGTTGCTGGTGTTGCTGCGCTGTTTCCAACAGCAGGACTTGATACGCCCTTGCTTGCGACATGGGTGATCGGCAGTTGAAGATCATTCGAATCTTCTGCTGTGTCATCAGCTGCTGTCATTAGCTTATGGAAGTATGAGAGTTGAGCCAATGAAGCAATGGCGATGGGAGTCATCCATAACAGTGCGGCAATGAATCCACCCTGTTGTGCAGCCAGAGAAGCACAGGCGTTAGCAGCACTGCAACCTTGGCCAGGTTGCAGCAATACTTTTGTGGTATTGCTGTTGAAGCCCTGGCAGTTTCTGCACTATGAGCGCACAACCCCGAACCCCGCCATACACAGTACTTGCAGCATGAGCACCAAGCGGCAAAACCTAGTGCGGGTACTCCATTCCATGCACGACCACCAAAAGAGACAAACGTGTTAGTTGAGATGGCATCTAGCTGTGACTCACTGTGATGTCATCAATGTTGTATCTATGGTCTGTGTATCTGCTGACGCCAATCCACCAAGCTATGCAGAGCACCAGGCAAGTCCACAAGAGGCACAACCCTTGAAGAATTTGAACCAGCAGCTGCCACAAGACTGACCCCTTGCTGCTGTTTGCCTTGGCACCTAGACCGCCCATGTGGTAAAAGCCCTCCCTGGCAAACAAGGCATGCATGAGGTAGAGAACAGAATACCTGCAGGAGGAACAGCACGAGGAAAGACCTTGCAGGATTGCAGGAGGAGGTTTGCTGATAACTGCTAACTGTGTTACTGGCAGCGATGTCGCTCCATGTGTCTCGTGGAAGCAGGTAGGCTTGGTTTGAGACTTCTGCTGTTGAAACAAGTTGGCTCAACTCCCCAAAGCATCGCATAGTATGCATGCATGCATGCATGCTGACTTTGTCATGGGTGCCTCATGTCCAGCCATGCTAACCAGACCATTGTCCTGCAACACCTACCAGCAGATGCTCATAGTGTTTGAGCTGTGCCCAGACGGAAACGACTTCTTGCCATCCGCTAAGGCCTCAGGATCCAACTTCTTGCACTCCTCGGGCAGGATAAACGTTTCACCATTCTGTGACGCCGGCCTATGGTTTCCTGTGCAGCGCTCCAGGAAATCTGGTCTGTACCTACTGGCTACTGGCTTGGTGGCTTCCGTGACTGCCAGTACCACAGCAAACCCGACCAGGGCCATCCAGAAGACATGGAAGAAAGCTTGGACTGCTTGTGTGAGGGACTGCTTGTTATGGAGGATCACAAACTCCACTGCCAGCATGGTGATGATGAGGGCAGTAGAAGGAAACGCTGCAGGACACAGAAGATTGAGTCCAGGTGGTTGAAGTGAGTTGAAATGATGGCGTGGCATGAGTTGCTGGCACGATGGCAGCCACGCTCTCCCCTGCACTATCGTTACTTACACAGGAACGCCTTTACCCTGCTGTACGAGATGAGCAGAGCAAAGCTTGGGCATGTGGGTGGTGACAGCAGGTTGCCGGGCCCAGTTGCATACTACACAGTACACTGAGCTGCAAAAAGCGTGCAAGATCCACTATGACATGTCACCAGAATGTCAAAAGGTGTGGCACATGATATCAAATAACAGTCACTTGGTGTGTGCTGTCTTATGTGTGCACAGCATCATATGATACTATAGTCTGTCAACCCTGCTGTGGACGACAAATTGATCATGCTGTGCAGCTTCCACAGCCACGTGAGCAGGCGGCAGCCGTGTTCAGTTGTATTAACAACCTGTTTGATACAGGTAACTCAAGGAATGCGGTGAATGCATCTGGAATAGCAGCTCTGCTCAACTGGATACACCCACCTACAGCCCAGCTCATTGGGACAGTTTCAGGCTCCATTGGCAGGCTGATAGCGGCATCATTAAGGTTGACTGGACGTTTGTACTTTGGCTCCACAAACACGTGAGCGACTCCGAGTACTGCACACCAATACAGGGGCGGCGTCATAATGGTCAAAACAGCCTCCCTTGTACATCAAGACTGCACCACGAGTTCTGCTGGCTGTGGCTGGTGACGCTGGGTTATGGCATAGCGGGCCACTGCCTCTACTTGTGTGGTCTGTAAAGGGAATGTCTGCTGAGTATTGGTGTTTTGCATAACTACACGCATTAGCTGCAGCGGGACTGCACAGACTGCACTGCTGTGGTGGCCAACCAGCTACCCTGGCGGAACAAGGTCACGGCTTCATCATATGCCGTTGCTGTGTGTATACGGAGGTAGATGGCCCATGAGATCCGAGTAAGGCTTACCAACAGCAGCAGCGATAAGCACGACCCATGCACCATGTGGCTGGTACTTGAAGACCTGCTTCCACCTTACAGCACATCGGCTGGCTCTCCTAGATCCAGAGGCTGTATGTGATTTCATAAGTACTACTAGTTAGCAAAGAACGCAGATTGCTTAGCACTTGCGCCCACGGGACAATTGAGATTGAGATACTTCAAGAAGTACGGAACGAGACGACACAGTCGGATTATCTACAAGGTCTGCGCTTGTGGGTCACAAGTCTTCTACAATCTGGATGCTGTACGAGGCGACGAAGCAAAGATCGGCTGGTCGCCAATAAGGATGACTGTGTTCTCAGTCAGCCTGTCCCGGACGGCACACACGCAGACGTGAGGGTCTCACAGCAGACTCTGCTCAAAAGTAAGAATAGTAGTGGAGTTTGTGAATTGCAACTTTGAGGAACAGGCGCACCTTCTATGAAGCGCGCTGTATCCTTTGGTCCCACATCTCTCGAACAAAGGCCGCGATCAGCAGACCAACAAACAAATACAAGCGCAGTTCACAACATCACCATAATAAGCAGCAATACCGATTCAATAAGTGACGATTGACATTGCCCAGCTTCCCATGCCATGTCGCTACCAGCAACTACCACGGCAATACAACATGAGCTAGCAGCAGCTCATACCAACACTACTACAACATGAGCTGCCGCTGCCAAACACTGCTGGAAATCAACGTATCAAGCCTCGAACAAGCTTTCTGCAGCAGCTGCTGCAGCTCCCTAGCTGCTTCCTTGCTTCCACAAGGAACAACATGACCTACAAACCATTTCCCACCAGTCAACCCCACACCCCCAACTTCATGCCCAACACTCCCACCCTGCAAACCCTCAATATCAGCACCAACAATGCTACTGCTACTACTAGAGATGGCAGCAGCTGTGCCTGCTGCAGTAGCAGCTGCTGTAGCATCAGCCGTACTAGGTGCGGCAGCTGATGGGTAGCTACTGCTTACAACACCAAATGCTGTCTTTTGTCCTGTTGAATGCTGTTGCTGCACACTACATCTACCCTCAAGCCCCATATCTTCAGCTTCGCCCACTGCTTTACCTCCATTACCACTGCCACCACTGCTAATTCTCCTTCCCCCAGTTGCTGCACCGTGTTGAAGCATAACAGCTGAATCTTCTGCTGCAGCATGTGCCAGCTCCTCCATGTCTTTTGACTGCTGCTGAGGCAGCTCCTCACCCGACTCAGTACTCACCAAGTCCCTCAAGCCTTGACAGCTTACATCTACTGCTTCTTCCTCTCTTTCACCTGCTGCTCCTCCTGCTGGTGACCCAGCTGCTGTTGCTACTGCACTGACTCGCCCCTTGGCAGCAGCAAGCCCGGCTTGAACACCAGTCACCTCTTGTTGTAATGGGTCTGCTGCAGCATGCCCATCAGCTGCTACTGCTGCACTACCAAGGCCAGCAGCTGCAGATACTGCATGGTTCCCTGAGATACACAGCAACCTTACTGCAGCACCCTCAACAGCTACCATCATCACATCCTTCACTCCAAGCACAAACAGCAGCTCTGGGTGCTTGTACTGGACATACACTGCTTGCTGCTGTTGCTGCTGTGAGCCAGAAGCAGCTGGTGCTGCAGTGCTTCCTGCTGCAACTCCTCCTGCTGCCTTCACATGACAGGCCAACACCATCACATGACCTACTGTAACCACGGCATACAAGCCCAGTTGTAGCTCCACACAGCCCAGAAACTCCTCACAAGCAAAGGGTCCTGGCGCATGATGCAGCAACACTCGACCCAGAGACTCCAGTCTGTCATACGGTCTCAGCAGCTGACCTACTGCCACATATCGTGGAATCCGAACAGGCACAGCCCCAGCCACCTGCTCGACCAGCAACCGCCGGAAGCTGGAAGCAGTACTTTCTGAGATCTCCAGCAGCAGCAGTGCAGGCAACACCAATGCTTGAGCTGCGGCTGTAACTACTGCTCTCACGGGGTGACCTGTTTGGAAGGACCGCAGCATCTGCTGGAATGTCAGGCTGTACCCGGCTACCAGCACATGGAGCAGATCTTGTCCACTTGTCTGGTCACTGCTATCGCTTGCTATGCTAGGAGCCAAGGCATCACCAGTTGCAAGCACGCTGGTATTGGAGCCGCTGTGCCACAGATGTCCCAGCCCTTCAGCAGCATTCTTTGCTGTTCTACCCGCACTGCCAGACACCACCAAACTGGCCTGTTGCTGCCCTGCATGTGATGGTTGCTGTTGCTGCCAATTCAACCCTGCAGGCACCAGCGGCAGCAGTGCAGCTTTGCTCCTTTTGCTGCCCTTGGCAATGCTGCTGCTGATGCCGTAGGCCATCACACGGACTCCGCGCAGCAGCCGCTGTAAGCTTCGGTAGGGCCCCCAGCGTGCTGAGTGGGCTGGTAGTGTCAGCAGGTGCCAGAATCCTAAGCCCAGAGCTTGTAGAAGCCTGGCTGGGTCACCAAGGATGTCCAGAGATGCAAGCACTTTGGGCAGCTCTCGGTATGCAGCTAGGATGTAATGGCGACCAAGGACCTGTAAGGAAAAGCCATGTAGTGCAGAAAGACTTGTAAAAATGGTTTATCTGCATCAATCAGGCTGATGCAACTTGAACTGGTTGAGCGAGCAGATCTACAGATGTCAGGTCCATGCACAGCAGCAAAGCAACATCAGGTGGAAACTCTGGCCAGACATATATGCAACTAGTACCGACTATGTTGGTAACAACAACCAACAATCTGTGCTTTGAGGTAGGTGATTGACTCACCTGTCCGAGTGAATCTGTATTGACACACGCATGTGATGTCTCATACGCCCCAAGTGTCAGCCATGCCCCTTCCTCAGCATGAGCTAATGCCAGAGCCATCTGCAGCCAGATAGGCTGCTGACCACTAGCTGCAGCAGCATTACTGACACCTCCTGATTCAGTGCTGAGTTGCCCATCCACTATGTCAGTGGCTATACTGCTGGCTGGTGCCTGAGACTGCCCTTGATGATCAATATTCGCACTGCTGTAAGACGATTCTGGCACTGAGCTGGTCCCAGGATCTTGTGCCTGTCTTATTTGATCTGCCACATTTTCAAGTGTGACCAGAGGTCCCACCTGGGCCAGGTCAGTAGCTACATCTGTTCTGGGAGTCGCAGTGACATTGCTGATCACTCCAGGCAGCGGTTCAAACCATGAGTCTGGAGCGAAGCTGACACAGAGTGTGATGGCTGAAATCCTCAGATCCTCAACATACAGCTTCATATGTGACTGCTTCGCTGCTGCTGCTGATATGCTAGGTGGTCTCACAGGCTGCTGCCACTGATGGGTGACTGGCCTGCTGCTGCCGCTTCTGCTGGTAAATGAATAGCCAGCAACTGCTGTGTGCGCAGCTGTTGTGGACAATGAAGTAAAGAAGTCCACCAGCTGCTTGATGTGTTTGCCTTCCAAGCTCAAGGCACAGGGTGACACTTGAAGACCTAGTTGCTCTATACACACGACTCCAGAAGGGCGGCTGCGCCAGACTGTCGCCAGAACACCAACAGCTAGATGATGAGGCAACAGTACTGGACTCTGCTGCTGTACAGGAGCCAACACACCACTGTTTGCAGCAGCTGCCGCCGGTGGTGTCTGCTGAGACATAGACTGCTGGTAAGGCAGCTGCTGCAGCTGATCGCCATTAGCAGGGTTGCTGCTGCTCTTACTTTCTGCTGCAGGATGCGACGTACTCTCTGCATCATCGGCACTTGACAATACAGTTGAGGAAGAAGGCCGGTCTGCTTGTGAATTGACAACACCCGCTGCTGTTGCCACATCCGCTGCCTCGTCTGCAGCAGTAGTGCCATCATTAGTGCCAGCTTCACCACTGCCGGACCTACTGCTGTCACCAGTCGCTGCTGCAGCAGGAACAGGAGGCACAATCACCCCGAACACCGACCTACCAACCGGGCTGACCAACAACAAAGGGTACTGGCAACCATACAGAGTGTTCTCTACTCGTATACTGCCAACAGAGAACCCAACAGCATTACGTACCGAATCCTGGCAGAATCGGCTGTTGATGCTTCTAGCACACAGGTACAGCAGCTCCCTGGTCTCAGATACCAGAGACACCCCAAAGCCTTGCAATTGCACTTGAATGTCAACAGAAGGACTGACAATGTTGACTGCTGCTGTATCACTGTTCGTTGATTTCAGCAGCTGCTGCTTTGCTGGTGAAGTAGGCAGGCCCAAGAAAGCACCCAACCGCCGCAGCATCTGAAGCTTATCGGCTGGTCGTGCCGCCCCTGTTGCTGCCCAGCCCTGCAACACACTTGCCTGATTGCTTGTCATGCTCCTCTGCAACTGTTGCTGCTGCTGCTGCTGCTGCTGCTGCTGATGTGCCTGATGAGTACTGCTGCTAACGCTTGCACTACTGCTGCTTCTACTCATCAGCTGCAGATGGTTGCTACTGCTACTTCTGCTTCTAGACATGTACCCTGATGCTACCTGGCTCCCAGTGCTACTGTAGCCAGACAGTGGGGCTGCCTGTGACCCATACACTGCTGTATTGGGCCGCTGCATCCGCAGTGCAACAGGCACTGCTGCTTGCTGTTGCTGCAGCAGATGTATGCTGGTATCCAGAATACGTAAGACACGCATGGGACCCTCAGCATATGTTGTCAGCAGCAATGTGCGTTTCTTATGGCCTGCTATGGAGACTCTGCGTGACTGGCCTACCTGCTCCAAAGGGATCTCACCAAGCAGGCGGTGGCCAGGCAGAAACAGCAGCACCTGCAGGCAGCATATCAACATTCATGCAGGCACATGAACATGTCAACTGCCCTGACCTGATATGCACCTGACACAAGCAGCGACTACTTCACGCTGTGCATGAAGGCAATGTGCTGGTACCGCATAGACGTATCTAGCCGCCAAGTGAAAGAAGTGCCAGCACGTGCGTCTTGCTGTTCGGCGGAACAGCTTGCATGCTGTTGGTTCAGCCAACAAGGTTGTCTACCAAACACTGCTGATGCTGACAGTGCTGGCGGCAACGCACCCTGTGGGGAAGAGACGGCTCATCCCAGGCGAAGGGCAAACTGCTGTAAGGCTGCAAAACATCCTCTTGCTCCACACACCCAACTTGTTGCACATGTATCGTCTCACAGCTGCAGTTATCCAGCCTATATGGTGAGAAGCCTCCTTCAGGAGCTGACAGCGTGGCTACCATACTGCTGCCGCTGCTGGCAGCCACAACATCCAGTTGCAGCAGCAATGTTTCGCCGCGATTCCTGTGTCTGATCTTCACCAAAAACTCCCCTGGAGCCTCTACTGCTGCAGCACCAGACCATGACCAGCCAGGCTCTGCCACCCTGAACTGCAGCTTCAGCGGAAGCTTTGCATCAGGCCACAGAACGCAGCAGTAGCCACCCGGGGGTACTGTTTGTAGTATTATATCGCTGCCATACTGCCGCAGTTGAACTTCACACTGAAGTGTGTTGTACAATAAGTAGGTAGGAAGCAGATGCACTGCCCAAGCCCCACCACCTCCAGGAATAGGGACTGTATGCACTGATACATAACATACTCCCTGCTGCTGTGCTGCTGAGTGACCATCACGCCGTCTGCTGCTCCAAGCACTCCCGGTTGCTCGCTGACCTGGCACTTGCCCTGCTGCTGCACTGCTAGCACCAGAACCCAGCGAAGCCAGTGTAGTGCTGCTGGCACTGGGGTGCACCTTGCCATCACCTTCCGTAGCTGCCACTGACTCCAGGCCACTGAAAGCATTCCTTGAAGACACAGGTTCAAACCCAGGCAACGCCAATGGTAGTTTCAGCACGCTTGCAGGGCCAGAACCTCCTTGACGCAGCTCAACAGTTGCAGGTGGGGACCAGGTAATGGGTGCCTGCTGCATACCCCTGTGGGATGCTGCTGCAAATGTCGCAGGGGCAGCACAGACCTGCAGGTCTATGCTGCTGGTGGACTGCCCCACAGTGTTACTTGTCCCCTCAGACGCAACGCTTCTGCTGGTGCTGATACCACCAGAATAAATGTGGCAAGGCCAGCCACACAGCACTGGCGCAGCTGCTGTGGGCTGAGCTGTCTGTGACACTGCATAAGACACACCGTCCAGAGCTGCGCTTGCTGCTGTGCTGGAAGCAACAGATGCCAGGGGTGCTAACTGACGACCCTGCTGATGTCTTACCAAGTCACTCAACACAGCCTGGTCGCCCGCTACAGCTGATGGCATGAGGGAACCCAAACCAACTGCAGGCTGCAATGTCATGCCATCGTTCGCAGCAGTAGGCCTAGCTGTTGCTGCTGCGCCAATTGCCAATGCAGCAGTCGGCTGCATTGAACCAGAAGGCGCAGAGTGCCTCTGGTGAGTCGTAGCAGCAGCACCCCCTGATAGCTCAGCCAGAAGCTGCTCTGTGATAGCCGCCGCTTCTGCTGACCGCTGCTGGCTGTTTGCATTTGGCATAGCTGCCGCAGCTGCAGAAGAACTGAAAGCTGCAAGCCTTGTTGATGGCATGCACGTGACCTCATGTAGATTACCAGCAGCCAACAGTGGCAGCCAGGCACTTGGCTGAGTAGGATCTTGCAGTGGCAGAATCATTGGTTCATCATAGTTGCCAGCAGCTCCTGGCTCTGTTGACAATGGTCTCTGCTGGCCAGCTACAGCTGTTGGGGGCTGACCATGATGCAGTTGCTGCCGTGACGTGGTGTCAAGCATATCAACTTCAACGCCACCTGCAGCTCAGCAAGACAAAAGCGCATCTTTCAGCTGTGTCTGAAGAAATATTCACGCTGCTTTGGCGGCCAATTGAAGCACACATGCTGCTGGACATGCTGCTTTGGCGGCCAATCGAAGCACACATGTACCTGATGAATGCAGATTCAGGACCACTTGCATTGTTACACGCACACTAGCCATATGTAACAAAATCAAGAGGCATATGTACTTCAGCCCTTGCCTGCTTTTGCTGCCAGCATCTCACCGTCCTGTAAGATACCAGGCAAGCGGCCACTGGCAAGTATGAATAAACCCGAGGAATGCCTGCGTTGCCTTCTGAGCCCTCCAGCTGTCTCAGCAGCTGCAGTCACAGACTCTTGGCTGGAATAAGTACCTGCTGCATTGCTTGCAGTGGCATCAGCTGCAGCATGTGCAGATCGAGGCCTTAGAGGTCCCTGGCGTCGTACTGACACATCTCTGACTGACTCTGGCCCAACCTGCTCTGCATGCTGCTGCTGTCTCTGCTGCTGCGACAGCAGGAATTGTGGCATGCCCACAGATGATGAACTGAGAGACCTTCGGAGGGATGGTCGACAGAGTTCAGAATCCAGGTTGCTGCTTTTGGGAACATCAGAAAGCAAGTCCTGTGACTGATTCAACATTGAAGAGGCAGATTGCAGCCCTCTACTGTCGTTCCTAGGGCTCAACAGCCCGACCAACTCAGGATCAAAACAAACCCTTGCCGGTGTGAATGCCAGCATCTGCTGTTGCTGCAGCTGTGGTGTTATGCTGCCTGCAAGATGAGCTGCTGAGGCATTTGCTGCAGTTGGGCTGGTCAGAGCTCCTAAACCCAGCGTACTCAATGCTGGTGTGGATGCTGATCTGGCAAGTGTGCTGGCACTTGTGCTTGCTGCCATGCTCACAGCAGTAGCAGCTGCCTCATGACGGTGGCCCGTTAGATCTTTGAGGCCAGGTGCAAAGACAGAGTCAGCCAACCACGGATAAGGCTTCAACCACAACATACCAGCATCTCCTGCGCCGTGATTGTTGGATGCAGAGCTGCTGGTGCTGGCCCTGTCTGACCTGGTAGCATGATCAACAGCAGCACGGCGATGCAATGGACTAGATGGCTTGAAGTTCACCCTATCGGCCTCCTGGGTGAGATTGCTACTAGAACCAGCACCTGGCTGCTTTACGGCTACTTGGAAGCCCAGGCAATTGAACAGCCACAAAGAGCAGCTAAGGCTGATGCTGAGACTCCCAGTCAGATGGCTCCTGCTGGTGCGTAGCTTCAGGGTTTGCCCCGGCTGCTCAATGCCTGTGCCTGAAACCACTACACTGAGGTCTTGCACAAGCTGTGAGCTGTCTACGCCTCCATGTGACTCTCCTGGAAGCTGATGACTGCTGCAGTCTGCAACAGACCCAGGATGACCTGCAGGCAGCTCAGACGTTTGTGCTGGTGCTGGGGTTGTGCTGATGGGGATCCACTTGCTTTGCTGGAACCCGGACACCTGCACTTGCATGCTGCTGAGGTACTGCGCCTCACACCCATACACAGGCAGCATCTGCCTGCTGGCCACCACTGCTTGTAAACCGACAGCTTTGCCCTTGCCTGCAAGTACAGACACCTGCACAGGTACTGGCAGTTGGTTGATGAACACCGCTGGTGCCTCAACCACAAGCTTCCACAGGCCAGTGGCGCTGCTTGCATGACCTGTTTCCAAACCGCTACCAGCGCCACCTGCTGTTGTCTGTGTGCTGCTTGCAGTACTAGGCCAAGGCAGCGCAGAGCAACCAAGGCTGAGTACAACCTGACTGGCATCTCCATCTGCATCAGCCATCCTGCCATTGCTGCTGTCACCAGGAAACACCATACCACCACCAGAGCTGCCCTGCCCCACTGGGGGCATCTGCTGCTGCGACCTTACTTTTGCTCTGAACGTGATATACTGGTTTGTCGCCTTTGGTTTACGCGGACAGTACCAGAAGCCTGTGTCATCAACTGCTGCACCTGCTGCACCATCCTCAGCTTGTACAGTGCCAGGTGCTGCGGTGGTATGTGTCGCTGGTAACAGTGACAAAGGATCAAAGGCTCTACACCAAGAGTACCTCTCAGCAGCTGCACCAGCAGGCCTAAGGCACAGGCTTGGTGTTGAGGATTGGAGTACCTGCAGAAAGAGGCAAATGTCTCATTCTGAGAGGCTTTGCTCAGCTGTTCTGCTGCAGGCAGGTGCAGGCAGAGGTTCAATAATTCACGATACTTGGATAGGATGTGCACAGCTGCACCCTACACTTCCACCAGGTGCATGCGGCCATCTATGACACAAACAGATCTGGTCTCTATAAGCGCTATGTCTGTGCGCAGATGCCATAAAGCAGTAGACTTTGAGGTCGGATAAGCTATTGCTGAAACAACACTCTGTACCTGTAGAGGCAGCCATAGTGACCCGCCCGGCCCCAGAGTATCAAAAACAATAGGCTCTCCAGTCTGGCCTGATAGGCTGTGCCATCCTAACTGCAATTGCAGGCTGCAGTTGTTAACCAGCTGCACTGTGCTGTGCAAAGAGACTAGGCGTCCTCCGTAGTGATGTCGTGAGGTCTCCACCACCAGCTGATGTTGCCTTGAACGCCTGCAGACATACAACAATCATCATCCACTCCGCTGAACGCATAAACAGGCAAGGCAGGAAGATGTCAGCAATAGGCGATTGCCCATTGCCTGTTACGAGTCACAGGTTGCAGTGTCAGCTGCAAAGTCAGCATATGCCCCAGCACGTATGCAGTTAGCAGTATCATATGGCAGATTGTCAAGACTGCACACACCTGTTGGGTCCTCCAGCAGCCACAGCAGCCCTTGTTGTGAGAGCACCTACTCCCATTAAGCTTGGCTGAGCCATGTTATGCAAGCTGCATCCCAGTTTATCCAAGGCAATAGGGCCAATGACACTTGGCTGGCCACTTGCTTGTAAGTACAGCAGCTGGAACCGCTTTCCACCATCAGCAGCACCAGATGGTGTGTGCTGCTGTCTTCCATTACCAGTAGCTGCCGCACCGTTGATGCCATCAGCTGCTTCCACGTATCGGCCATAGTATCCTGCGGACGCCATGTCTAGCACTGGAAGAGGCACAGGCACTTGATTTGCTGCTTGCCCACGCAACCCAGACACTCCTGCTACCTTGAAACCTGGGCTACTGCTGCTGTTACTTACACCATCAATGCTGCCAAGTGCCATAGCTTCTGCTGCAGCTGGAACTGAAGCAGCATCTGCGACAGTGTAAGTCAGCTGAGCTCCTGTCTGATTGATCAGCCAGCAACCTCGACCACCAGAGGTCAAAGTAGCTGCTGCTGAAGGGCTTGAAAGGCACTGAAGTAGCTGCTGTAAACGGGCAGAATCTGCCTGCCAGGCTGTCGCAGCTGCAGTCAGTGCTTGGAGCTGCTGTAATGCGATTATGCAACTTGGAGATATGGTTAGGTCTAGGAGGTTGGATGCTGAGATTGCAGCCTTCAACAGTGACTCAGATGATGCATGGGTAGCAGCTGTGCCAGACTGAGCAAACTCCAGCGACGCCTGCCGACAACAAGAACACAGGCAAGGCAGCATGTAAGTACGTAATCGACGCTGCTGATGACCTGATTCAAAGCGGACGTTTGTTGCGCATGCAATACAATACAAGGTCGCCTGGAGTTTGCATTATCTGCCAGATGCAAAAAGGAACTTCCCTGATGTACAAGCACACATTGTGACATGTTCAGCCCTACAGCAAGTGACTATAGGTTGTAACTCTCACATGTCAGTAAAGGCGATGCAACTGGCAAGACAGCAGCTTCAAGTTCTCTTTCTGTCCAACCTGTCAAATTTAGTATTGACTTGGTATCATGCACTGTGTGCCACCTTGACTGGGGACTCATGGAATCACATGGCAGACAATACTGTAGGTACATGTCACCTTACCTGTAGACACCAAGGGTCGAGCACTGGCTCCCATCCCAACTTATCTACACTGTATACATCTGCCCTCACTGCTGACTCCACAGACACCCTGACAACTGTTCCCAGAGTGGCGCTGCGACCAGCCCTGAAAGCGCCCTCAGCAGCCGCTGTTTGGTTGCTGATCTGTACATGCACACTGAGAGGCAACAGGGCAAGCTCCAGCAATGGAGTAGTACAAACTGCAAAGGTGCTATCAGCCCTAGAAGCTGCTGGTAGAGCCCCACTGCGATCAGGTATTGCTGAAGCACTTGCCCTGGGGGTTCTGCTGGAGAGATTGCTTGAGCTGGGCTGCAGCAGCCAGGGCTCCGGCTCATCTGTACTAACCAGCACTGCCACCTTGTGTATTGTAACTGAGCAGGACAAGCCTTCTGAGTCTGAAACAGCCAATTTGTTGCTGGGACCCCTGGATCCAAGCCCTGAAGCAGTGGAGACTACCTGCATATCTGGTGTTGCTGCTGCTGACAACGCTGATTGTAGATATCCCTCTGTTCGGCCATCAGGTATCTGGGCTGCAGCATCACCAAGAGCTGTCTGTGGAGCAACACATGCAGTTGAAGCATTGCCCCGGTACTTGCCGGGACCAGCCATCGCAGCAGCAGCTGTTAACGCTGGCAGTTGTTGCAGCACCTGCTGCTGAAGGTTGATGAGCAGCGAAAGCCGCATGGTAGATGCCCAGCAACTGATGCTGCCCAGGTCAACAACGAAGCCTTGATGCATAGCTGCAGAGGAAGCTGCTTGGGACACTAAGCCTGAACTTGATGCTAGCTCCATGGTTTGTCCAGGGAGTGTGACTGCTATGGTGTCATCCAACAGTCGAGTCACTGTGGGCTGACCAGATGATGTCCTGCTGACATCCAACAGCACTTGCTGCTGCCTTCTGGGTACTTGCTCCGAGGAGCGTGCACACACACGCAGACCCTTCACAAGGACTAATTGAAGCTGTTCAGTTTGAAAGGAAGGGACAGTTACAGCAGCAGAGGGCCGTGCAACCGCTGCATGCCATTCTGCTGCAGCTATGTTGACAGAGACCTCTGGCACACTCAGTTCCTGAAGCTGAAGTGACGTATTTCGCTTGCATGAGCGCTGTCGCATGCTGACTGCATGGCTGCTATTGCCTGTGCTTGACAGCATTGCAGAAGCCTTGATCCGCATAATAATCAACTGTGCTGCCAACTTGGAGGCTGACGATGGGGCATCATCCCCCTGTTGCTGCTGCTGTTGTGCAGGGCTTGTGAATGGGCTGCAGAAGGGGCTAATCTTACTGCTCTGACCAGAGCCAGCTGTTGCCTTGGCTGTCGGTGACCCATGAGCTCCTGGATCTTGCCATGGACCAAAGTCCTTGCCTGACACCTGCTTTACTCCCAGCCGCTGCTGTGAGCTAGTGCCAGCCGGCAACATGACAGCAGGTGCATCATCGGGTGGTATGAACACTGTGACTTGCAATTGCTGCACCTGAATCTGCACAAGCCTGCTGATAGAGTCATTAATGACACCTGTCTTATTGGGAGAAAGCGCTGCAGAGTGTTGCAAATCAGTGTGATTGGACTCGTGAAGTGGCATGTCTGGATGGTATGCTGCTTTGCTGTTGCTGGTGGCTGCAGATGCATTGACTGCATTCGCTGCTTGTAGCACACAGCCAGCAACCATATCCCAGCACCTGCTGTTTATCATCAGCTGCCAATCAAGCAGTGTGACAGATACATGCTGCTGGACTAGGCCTACAGGTTGCTCTGGACTGCTGATGGCTGCACTGCAACCAGCTGATTGAGAAGTCTCTGTCGCCAGCATTGGATCTGCAGCAGAGACAGGCCTTGTCCGCCCAGATTCTCTGTGTTCGTTGGTGATTGTGACGTGTGCTGCTGTTCTGCAACCAGCTTCAACTGCTGCGCCCCCTTTCGGACCACCATCATTGCACAAGCCGGCAGTGAATGACAACAGTAACCACCTGGCTTTGCCTTGCCACCCATACCTCCCAAAACCAACCAAGGGTAACAGTTGCACATCAGTGACATTGATGTCCCCTGTATGGCGTTGCGCAGCAGGGCTAGCACCCTCTGAAGCCACATCCCCTGAAGTACTCAGATCATCTGCCAACGAAGAGTCTCCGGCAATTGAGAAGAACTCATCATCAATATCTAGCCAGTGACTGCTGAAGCTGTGCTGTGGACCTGGACTTGCACCCATACAGACTGGACTTGCTGATACTGAACCTGCAGCACCTTGCCACAGTCCCACACCTGCTTTTGCGCCTAAGCCCTTACTGCTGCTGTCACCAGTGAGAGACAAGTGGTTAGACCTTGATAAAGTAGCAAGAGGGACTGGCGAACTGCTGCCTTTGAGGGTGAAGCTACCATGCCCAGAGCCCCAAACATTGGCTGCTGTATGCCTCCCAAGGCTACGGCTGCCACTGCTAGGTCGCTGACGCAGCGGTGAGGCTCCTGATGCTGCTGCAGCAGACGAGGGTGACTGCTGGGCGTATTCCTGGGCACTGCCTGCTACAGGTCTGAGGCATTGCATCACAGCATTGGGCTGCACAGCAGACGCTTCAGAGGGACTGCAACCACTGACAAACAGAGCAGAGACACCTTGAGGGCCACCCCACATGCTAGAAGCACCAGAAGGTGATGCACCAAGAGGATCTAGCTGCCATGATGCTGCAATGATACTGTCTTGTGTTGCAATCGGCACAGCTGGTGAAGCAGTAGGAGCAGCTGCAGTACTGCCAGAAGCTGCTGCAGACTGCACCGCACCAACACTGCTGCTGCCCTGGCGGTTGCTCCAGTTGCTGCTACTGCTGCTGTTAGCCAAGCTGGACGCTGCACTAAGGAAGACACTGCTGTTCTGGGGCGAGAAGAAACTATCGGATGAATTGAGCATACTGTTTCTCGATTCCATACTGTGCCACGAGTCTTTTGCTGACAGGAACCTACTCAGAGTGGATTGAGTCTGTTGCAGGCTCCTAACTGGCACTGATGATAATGAGGTCATGGTGTCGGCTCCAGAAGATACAGCAGCAGCAGCTGCTGCCGCAGTTGCAAAGGCACTCACTGGCTTGTGACCAACTGCTGCCATAACACTACTGGGAGCAACGTCTGTGTGCTGCTGCTGCTTTTGTGGTGTGTACTTGATGCTGCTGGTGTTGCCACCTGTATGCCTCAGCCAACTTACTGCAGGCAACGAAGATGCCAGCAGCTCAACATCTGTGTCTTCCTCCTGCGGCTGTGGCTGCTGCTCTATGCCCTGCTCGGTCGGCAACATCTCCACACTGTTGTGCTGCCCATCCTGCTGCTGGGCAAATTCCCTCTGAACGGGACTAGATGAGGCAGTAGCTGCTGCTGCCCCTGCCCCTGCTGCTGCAGCTGTTGGTGGTGTTGCTGCTTGCTGCCAACCATCGTCGTCCCCTACTGCTGTTGCATCACCTTCCTGCACTGCATGCAGTGTCAGCTCACTCCAACACACCTTGGCGTCCACAAGTGGCTGCTGTGTATCAGAGTTTGCGCTGTCACAACATTTGCCCTCTCCATCAGCTGCAGCAGCTGCAGCCATATGTTGCTGTTGCTGTTGTGGACTCATTCCAGCTGAGCACTCGTAAAGACTGACATGCACCTGCTGCCAATGAAGCAGCAAACCTTTGTCAGAGGTGCCAGGAGCCGCGAGCAGCAACAGCTGTACATCATCAAGAGCAGCTGTCAGAGTAGTGCTCTCATACTGCTGCTGCTTCTGCTCAGGTTTGTTCTCCTGCTTGCCGCGCTTGGGTATGGCGGCAGTCCACGACTGCCATTGCTGTTGCTGTCGCTCAACCAGCTGCACTACATGTTGGAGATGTGTGGGTCTTGCTGACGCACCCAATGCTGGTATGTGCAGGTGCTGTACAAGTCTGCTATGCAACCCCCGGTATTCCATACCCTGCTGCAAGTCTACACTCTCTGCATGCTGTTTGAAGACAACAGCAGGTACACTGATCACTGGTAACAAATGGTCTGACCCAGTACTCTCTGGCACATATACACTCAATCCCTCAACAAGCAGCACAGGACGCTCCTTGAACGACATGTTTGAGGCAGCAGCAAAGCTCTGCGGCTGTGGTACTATGTTCAGGTTCACTAACGGTAGATCCAGCAGCAAATCACAAACGACCTGCTGCCTTGCAGCGGCATTCTTGCCTGATTTGAGCACACCAGATCGACTGGCACCTGCAGCTGCAGCAGTACCAGTAGAGCTGCTGCCCTGTACCGCAGGTAGAGCCCCTTCCCACTGTCGCCAGTCTGGAGCAAAGCCGTCTGCAGCAGAGTCGTCTGCATTGCCACTACAAGATAGAAGCTGGCACTGCAGCAACTGTACCTGTAGGGCAAAGCTGGACCCTTCATCATTATCCTGATTGCCCACTTGCCTATCCTCACATCGCTGCGGTTGCTGAGTAGGCTGTGACTGATGCTGAGCCCCAGCTGCATTTGCAGCTTCCACAGCTGCTACAATCTTGAGGATTCCATCCAACCCTAGTGCAATATTGTGAAGCTGTACAGATACCTGAGTGGCTGGGGTTGTTGGAATGTCTGAAGCTGATGCTGGCTGCTGGTATGGCTTGGTGTTGGTGATCTTGGCTGATATGCTAGCTGATGAGTCGGGCTGTGCAGGCAAAAGAAACAGACCAGTGTCTCCAGGATGCCCCTGCAGTACAGTGTGTCATTCAGCAAGTGCAACAGACTCATGAACAGCTTGACCCAAGAACATGTACCCAAGAACAGCTTCATATGCTGTGCATCCTTATGAAATGCAGGGAGACACATCAACTTACACTGCTGTAGGCATCGCTGTACTTCACATAGACACCAATCGTTGCCCATATGTCATGCTTGGTCAAATAGCGCATTGTGCGATTGCTGGGTAGGAATGCTGACAGGTATACTCAATGAGTACATGCCACTGTTGTGGCAAACACACTAGGCAGAAGTTTCTTACCTGAGCCTGCAACCCAAGCAAGGCTACCTGTGTTTCCTGCATTACCCCTGAAAACTTCAGCTGCTGCCGCCAGACCAGCTGGACCTGATCGATTGAGACATGATTCAGCAACCTCTTGACATCAGGCGTAGATGCAGCTGTGCTGGGTGCTGGCAGCATGTCTTGCAATACTAAATCACTAAATGTGACTTCTGCCTTACTGCTATGCCTGCTGTGCCTGAACAAGATGCGCAGCATGCTGGTCTGCAACCTATATTGCAGTCCAGGGCCTTTCTGAAGGTCCGTCTGCTGCTGTCGCCTTGGTGGCTGTGAATGGTGTGTGTGCTGTTTCAACGCATCTGCGATTTCTTGACCCCACCCATCTTCAACATACTGTACATCTAGTTCTTCAAACAACAGATCAAGGTGAAACAGCTGTACATCTGGGCAAGTAGGGGCGACGGGAGCTGAAACCCCAGCAGGAGCACCTGCAGCAGGGGTATCCTGCTGTTGCTGCTGCTGCTGCACAACCTGTGACGCAACCATGTGCACTCCAATGTTGGCCGGGGACATAGACTCCATAAGACAATCAGAGTCACAGCGATCCAGCTGCTGCTCTTGATGACTGTGCATTGCAGCTGGCTCACTTGATAAACCAGCATGATTGTCTGCATCAACCTGGCTGGTGCCTGGCTGCATGCTCCCAGCAGTAAAGCCTGTACCATTCGCCGTTTCTGCTGATGCTGATGATCTATGTCTGGCACTTGGAGCTGCCATCCACCTCTCTATGTCAGAGTTGGTTGGTGAAAGAGGTTCAGCTAGATGACTTGCAGCAGCATCAGCTGCTGCCTGTGATGTAGAAGGGCAATCAGCAGCAAGCGGCTGCTGTTCCAGCTGTTTTCGCATGAAGGCTGCAAGTTGCTCAGGAAGGCTGAGACGATAGCTGCTGACAAAGTCATCCAAGGGAGACCGCAGTTGGCGCTGCAGAACTTGTGTGAACTGCGGTAGCGAAGCTACCAGCACTGCAGTCACTGTGCTGCTCAGAGGGGGCAGCTGTAAGGCGATCTTTATCAGTGGCACTTGCTGCTGTTGTTGCTCACACTGCTGCGCCTGTTGGCGGTGCAATGGCCAGGACACAGGGGATTTGCTCCTTGCTTTGCCACCATGCTTGCCATCAGCTGGTATGCTGGAAGACAAGTTAGCATCCTGTGCTGAAGGCAGTGCACTAGCTGGACTTGTCACTAGCATGCTGCCCTGTACAGCAAGCAGCTTCAGCAGCTCTTGTACCTTTGGTTGTAGGGGTGCTTGAGAGCTGCCAGTGCTGATGGATGAATCTGCTGGCTGCTGCATGCTCATTGTCATTAGTGCCAATTGCAGGGTGTATTGCTGTTGCAGAAGCTGCATGTTATTTGGTCTATCCCTGGCTGCTGCTGCAGCTGCAGCAGTCGCTGTACTTGCACATGTGTATGCATGGCTGTGGGCCTCACTGCTGCTACTAACAGACACATCACTGTCTCCTGTGCTGTTGCTGCTGTTGGTGTCGAAGTCAGACTCTTCAGAGCCTTCTTCCAGCAGCAGTTTATTGGTGTACGATGACTCCAACGCTGACTCACCTGCTGCTGCTTGTGCTGCTGAGTGCTGCTGCAAGGAGTCCATAGGGCTCAGCTTCAACCCTTGCAGATGCACAACAGCATTCAAGCCTGACTCATAGTTCAGCTCTGTAGGTATCACAACCAACACCTCTTGCAGACCCACTGACAGCTGCAGCTGCAGAAGCTCTGGCGGTACTTGCACTGAGTGTGTGCCCTGCTGAGCGTGTCGGTCATGGTTTGTGAATGTTTGTGCCCCTATTTGTCCTTGTGCTGCTTGAATCTCTGCTGCTGCAGCCTTTTGCTGTTGTATGAGAGTATCTTGCGGCAGCTCCTGCAGCATACTCAGCACACCAACAATGCAGCCGGGTCTTGCCAACAGCTGCAACTGCTCCAACTGAACAGCGACTTGCTTGTTTGCCCTCGTCACATCAACCCCAATGCTTAGCAGGGGTTGCTTGATGACCCCGAGATGACCAGCAGCTACTGCAGCATACGACTTGGCATTGGTAGCAGGACCCTTCCTTGCACTTGACACGGCTGGCATAGACACCTCCCCCCAACCATATGCCTCGGGGCTTTGCTCCTTGAGACCAGCTCCCTGCCTAAGCCCTAGCCCACTTAGACCTACGCCCCAACCCTGACTTGGTCGGAGGCTGTCAACCCTGCTGGCTATTGCTACAGGCGACGCAGGATCCAAGCGCTGCAGGACGCATTCTCTGACACCAGGATCACTGCAGCAGTCAAACAGCCGAAACTCCTGTAATTGCAGCTGAGCTGACAAACTGCTATCCTTGACAATGCCCTTGATACTTGTGCCCTCAATGTCGAATACCAGCAGCTCTCGGCGATGGTGAGGCTCATAGCAGTCTTGCACAACTGCTTGCAATCTCAGCAGCTGCCAATTGAGAACAATGCAAGGTGAAGATGCTGCTCTTGCGGTGCCTGTTTGGCAGCCAGCAACATCTGCTGCTGTTGCTGTCCCTATTGCCGCTGCTTCAGCCCCTAGAGCACCTCCAGTCACCACTGCAGCAGTTGCTGCAGCTGCTGAGACACCCGCAGCAGCACCATCTGCATTCCTGCTGTGTAGGAGCGATAGCAGCTCATCCAAATCTGCCTCTGTGGGCATGCTGGTCCCGCTGCCGCTGCTGGAGGTCTTGCCTGCCGGCCCCTTGCCACTGCCAGCTGATGCTGCTGACTGCGTGCTGGGGTAAAGGAAGCTACCAATTGCTGAAGTGCCCCACGCAAACCAGCTCCTGTACCTTTCAGCCTCTGCATCACAACATTCAACATAGACAGGGTCGTTCACAGGAGACCTGAGCATCGTTCAATGCTCACAAGATGTGCTTTTCGATGGCTGAGTGCAGATGATAGCTCAACAAGTTCTTGATCTGCATGTTCCTGATCTCATACAGTAGAAGCATCTATGCCATACCTGAGCTGCTTGCACTTCTGCGATCCAAGGCAACTTCAGCTAATGACCTGCACAGCAGAATATCCTCAACTTCCAGCTCCTGCTCTAGCTTGGCCAGCTCAGCACAGACGTCCTGGTCAGGAGCAGCAACCACCTTGCCAGCAGCTCCAACTGGCTCCTCAATTACAACAGCTTCCACGCCTGGCGCCTTGCTGGCCCCAGCGGCTGTTGCTTCAGCAGTGAACGCTGTGGTGCTGCTGTCAATGCTCGTTGCATAATGCTCCACCTTGCTGGTGTTGTTTGCAACTGTTGGCTGGGCTGGATATGCGATGCTGCTGGGAGGTGTCTGCTGCAATGAGTCGAGCCTCTGCTGGTAGAGGTGCACATATCGCCTGCAGAAACAAGCAGTTTCAATCTGACATCCGCAACGATAAAAACTTCACAGCAGACACTTGCACTTGCTGAACACAACAGCAATAGGAACATCAGTTCACAGTCTGCTATGAACAGCAGCCGTTGCTAGTCCCTCTCCAGAAATACACCCACAGCAACTCAATCAACCTACCCACATTCAAGCATGTCAAGAACCCACCTTCTAGTCATGACCTCACTTCTGTGCAGCATACGTCCTTGCTGCTTGCGCCGCCTGTTGCGCAAATCGGCAATGATCGCCTGTACTGCATAGTGCCACACTTGAAGCCAAGTGACAGGTGCTCCAACTCCACAGCGCCCGGTTGGCACTACACTAGGACTGCACTGCCTGCTGTGCTCACTGCTGCTGCGGTGTAACCCAGTGGGGGCAAGGCCTCTGCTGTGATATGGGTGTCGAGAGTTCTGATGCCTTCTTGCTTGCAACACTGTAATCCATCCAGGGGGACGATATCTGCCATACTTGTTGCGCTTGGCCCATGTGGCAGCGTCATCGGCTAGACGTGCCATGCCAACCAGCTGCTGGGTGCTGAGTTGCAGGGCCACTTCTGGTGCACCTATGAAAACATCACATGCCAGTCCTGTGCTGATGCTGCTGGTAGCATTCAACCCTGCTGCGCCTGCACTGGTGCGACCATGCACTGTCACCTCCATTACTGCTTCCAGAGGGGCCATAACATAGTCTGTGGGATGCAGCCCAAGCTGTCCTGAAGCTGCTGGCACTGCTGTGGGCTTCTGTTGTGCACTGCCAGCAGTGGACGCTGTCCATGTTTGCTGCTGCACTGGGTGATCAGATGCCATCTGCTGTGTGCGTCTAGGCTTCCAGTAGGCGCTCCAGCCGCGAATATGAAGTTGCCTGACAACCTTGGCTGCTGCTGATGGCTCCATAGGCTTGAGTCCTGCGAACGCTGCCAAGATGTCTGGGACTCTGCCAGGAACTACTGTGCTAAGGCTGCTCAGCTGCACACCAAAGGCCTCGTACTCGCTGTAACTTCCAGCAGACGCCTGCAAGCGCAGTATACCATACCATGAGAATGTCACTGGGCTCTTTGATCTGAAGTCAATGCTGTGCAATCGTCATAACAACTGTGCTGCGATTGAGCAGAGTACTGCGCAAGTGCAGGACACAATTCTGGCATTTACTACTGTTGCTGCACCCACCTCGAAGTAGACATGCACATTGTTGATTGTGAACTGCAGCCTGTTCAGCAGGAAGCTGGCCACATAGTCCACAATCGCCCAACCCCAGCTGCTGCCCATGCCAGGACCTGCTGCTGAAGCTGCTGTACTGTTCGCTGCTGTTCCTGCGGCAGTTGCTGCTGCATAGTCTGCTTGCTGGTGGCTGGTGGCTCCTCTGCCAGTTGCTGCCACCCTGCTGCCCAGCTTCGCAAGTTCCGCAGCTGCTAGCTGAGCCTGCTTTGTTGCTTGCAACCTGCGCAAAGCTGGGCCTTCCTCCCAGTCGCTTTCTTCTCGGGCAGATACACACAGAGCTACATCTGACAATTCGACCACCAAAGCACCTCCTCTCCACCTGCCCCATGGTATCTGCATATGACGAGGTGCAGCAGACAGTATTTGCTGCTTGCAGATTCAATATCACGCGCTTGGTTTCCTGCAGGGTTGACATTTGCCATGCCTGATGCACAGGATGCTTTGCGCCTCTGATGCTTGCATGACAGCTGTGTTGCACGCGGATGTCTTTGTGAAACTTCTAATAATGGTGATTCTGATCTATGTGCTAAGGGATGCTGTACCAGCTGCATCAAGACTGTAACATGCAGCCTCTTCATTGCCGGCTACTCTGAGCAAAGGTCCTGTATGATCGCACACCTGGAGCTTCAGCCGGCCGATGGATCCTCCTTTGATAACAAACGGCAGCTGTAGATGATCAAAAGCATCAACCCTGAGCTGGACATTCTCAAGTGTGCCCTCTCCTGCAGGATGCACAGCAGCAGTAACCTGGATGGACAATCTCAACAGTATGGGCACATGGCTGCTTGCATGCTGCTGCCTATGCACGCATTCAATCATTTCACATTCATCTCACTACTACAGCTGCACGGAGTGACAACCAGGCAGGACGGCAGAAAGCCTTTCAAGGAGCTCGGGTCCATGGAAATCTGGCTTCATCTCAGCTTCTGTGCACTTGCCTCCCCAGAGAGAGATCCTGAGTCGATCTCGTTGCACATCTACAAACTTCCCGAGATAGTTGGCCAGCACATCTGCTGCCCAATTCTCAAACATCTCTTACGGTGGCAAAATCATCCTTGCACACATGCCAACGACGCTGACGTCTCAGATGTTACGCAGCTCGACACGTGATACAGCAATATGCGTATCTGTTCTGCAATCGGTGGCGCAGGCAACATGCACCGCAGGTGTTATCAGTATGATGTTACACAATTCAGGCAGAGAGCATCAGAAGGCGGTTAGTCAAGACCCACACATCCCGAATAATATCACTTGCTGTTGAAAAGAAATGTTTGTGAAGCGACCGTACACTGCTTGTACATTCTGTTGTACCGCTGGCCTCATGCTGATGAGTAGTGCCTGGAAGCATTGGAACCTTGTTCCAACCACGGTTGTAGGCTGAGTGCGCTTCTTTTGTCTTTTTGAGATGTCTGGATTGTTCCTCTGTTGCGTGCCATATCTGATTCAGTAATGAAGGCATGAGAGCACCTTCCAAGTTGCCATGTTCAAGATCATTGCTGGCTTGCCTTTTCGTAATCTGCGTTGGGAATCATGTGGTCTGTTCGGAACATACTACCAGTCATACAAGCAACTGGGCGGTGCTCGTTGCCACCTCGAAGTACTGGTACAACTATAGGCAAGTACACAGCATGTGCAGGCCTATGAGACCCTGCAAGCCAAGCTACAGAACGCCAGTCCTTTTTGTAACTATACTAAATTCGTTTGTCAACATCAACAATAGCGGCAAACAGACTTGTAAAGCAGCTAAGCATGACAGCCCAGCCCCTAACCCCTCTGCTGTGCATTGTATGCAGGCACATAGCCAACACACTGAGCTTCTACAGAACAGTAAAGCGGCTGGGGATACCGGACAGCAACATCATTCTGATGTTGGCAGAAGACGTTGCATGCAACAGCCGCAATGCTTACCCAAGCCAAGTGTTCAATGATGAGTCCCACAAGCTTGACCTATATGGCAGCATTGTAGAAGTAGACTACCGAGGCTATGAAGTAACAGTCGAAAACTTCATCCGAGTACTGACAGGTACTTTCCAGCTGTCTCGGGACTGATCAACATGCTTGCTGTGAACAAAGTTGATACCTGTGATATGTGGCCCTGTAGCACATCTAGCCAGCAAGCATCCCACCTCACCGGTGATTCATGGTGTTAGTGAATCCCAACGACAGGCGTCAGCACACATACGCTGAACATCTTCCAGGACCAGGGGTACGACCGTGTCTGCAGGAAGGCATGATCCTGCTGTGCCTAGGAATCAGCGCATGTTGAGCGACAGAGGATCCAATGTCTTGGTGAGGGGCTTGTCCTGCGCATGGCAATGCAGTGCACCTACACAGTACACCTCCCACCACATGGATGCCATCATCATACTAATGTACTTGCTGTTCACATACAAACAGATGACATCAACGTGTGTGAGTCTCAAATCACCAACACACTTCATGTACCAGCATGTTTCTTACAGCCGAGTAGCGCCGCTAACTTGTCATGGGGTCAGCTTCTTACATTACACCGAACTAGTGGCTTTGTAGCTGATTGCGAGCATTGTCTCTGTATAGACAGTTGTCATGCATGCTGATGGGTGCCTTGTCTGGTTGGCATCTCATCAGGTCTACATATCCGGTCATGGAGGCAATGAGTTCATGAAGTTTCAGGACACACAAGAGCTCATGGCTCAGGACGTCGCTGATGCCATCCAGCAGATGTACGAGAAGGGAAGATACAGGGAGCTGTTGTTGGTCGTGGAGACATGTCAAGCAGCAACGCTGTACTCCAAGATTGTGTGAGTGGTTACTGGGGTTGATCCTGTTTCCTGCAGCAGATTTTCAGTGTGAAGGGCAAAGGTGTTTCATACACAGGACACATCTGATGTGGACACATGTGTTGCCCTGGGACAGGGTGTTGTCATGTACATGTGTACAGTACTGTCTGGACACACCAAGCCTGTGAACGGCGCTTTATCAAGAACCACCAGCTGCTGTAGGTGTTTTGGTATTCTGCTGGACAAGGCCTGATGATGCTCTACCTGCAGGTCACCAAACGTGATCTCTATGGCCAGCAGTCTCAAAGGAGAGAGCAGCTACTCTTACCGCACAGATTTAGACGTGGGCCTAAGTCTGATTGACAGGTGAGTAGCACCTGGCATTGCAAGGATCCTGCAGCAGCTTGACAGACCCTGCAGTGACCAACACAAGCATTAACAATGGATGCAAGCAAGTCCAAGCTCTGACAGATGTTTGAGGTCAGCACGGCTGTTAGCTGATCCGTCAGATATCTGAGATCGGCGGCTCAAATCAGTGTTCTTCCAGTCTCTGTGCGGCCGTGAGAGCCGCTAGCTCTCCGACAGAAGAGTTGCTGAACCTGTGATAGTCAAAAGCACTCCTGATGGTCAACATTCACCTAACCAGGGTGTGTTTGCTGTCACGTCATGGTTGTAGGTTTACCTGGCAGACTCTTGACTTTTTTGAAAAGGTGGACATCCACAGCAAGTTGACTCTGGCAGAGCTCTTTGAGATTTACAGGTGATCATTCTTCTTTTCAGGGATCCGCTACCAAGCAGCCTTGGGACCGCAGACTGACACTCTCTTTACCATCAGATGCTCGATGCCATTGATATTGCTGATTGCTTTCCATCTGCCTGCATCTGGAGTGGCTGTGCAGTGCTGCAGACTTCAACATGTGCTTCAGACAAGCTGGCATGCAACTGGCAGGGATACATGTGACACATTTGCAAGGTGAACAGCCGCAGTACATACATGAGGCTAGAAGCAGTCTCTTCACAGTCCTCTGTGTCCTCCTGTATTGCAACTGCTACACAGGTTTGAAGTAATGGATTCCCATTTCCACTATGATGCCTCACACTATCCCAAGCCCCTGCAGCAAGTACCTGTCACCAGCTTCTTTGGCAGTGTTTCCAAAATACATGCCACCCCGCAACTGAACAGCAGTGTTGGTGTTGACATGTTGACACACTGGCCATCAAATTCAGACAGAGGCAAAGACAGCATCCTGAAGGCAACGTCAGGAAACACGCTTGCATCA
>LWCB01015020.1:0-14111 GCA_001630525.1 Coelastrella sp. M60 | reverse complement strand
CATGAGTTGGTTGCTGCTGTTGACCCTGTACAAGGACCTGGCTGCTGTGGTGCATACTCTGCTGATTCTGACTCATTCAAAGCACTGATCAACGGGGTCGTAGCGTTTGGGACTGTTGCTGCTGTCACCAGTTGGGTTGCTGATTGTGCTATGCAACTTGTATGGCCACCGGCAGCGGGAGCAGTTGATACAGAATGCACGGTACCATTTGTACAGCTATTGGTGAACTTCTGCTCGTGAGTTTGTAACAGAAGTCCTTGCTGTTGCTGCAGCTGATACATATGCAGTGCTTTGCTCCAGGTGTGACTGTCTGCCAGAGACCTGCTGCAATTTGGCCCAGATGCAGGCACGGCCACTTCATTATCAGCTGCGGTTCCGTGCACGCCAGTCAGACCTGCTGTGCTACCTACTGCTTCTGCTGCTGTTGGCCTTACCTGACTTGCAGCACCTAAGCGTGACTGTCGATGTTCTGTGTCAGATTCAGGTGTAGCAAAGGGCAGCTGCCGTCTGACTGCAACTGCGGAGCCTGCAGAGTGCTGCGTTTGTGCAGTTGCCAGCTGCTCTGCGAAAACTTGATTTGAGGAGCATGGGCTGCTTGCTGCGGCTGCTTCGATCTCAAGCAGCAAGTCCCTGGCCTGTGCTGCCAAAGCTGCCATCCCAGGTGATGATGGTGCTGCTGTAGGTGCTGTCGTTTGTGTCGTTTTGGGTGAACTGCAAATCTGCATGTTTGGGTTCTGTCCTGCTGTTGAACTTGTTGCCTGTGCAGAAATACGGTCTGTAACCTGCTCACCACAAGCAGTCGAGACTGAGATTGCGTCTTCTGCTGCGTATCTGTGGTTTGTGGCGTAA
Source organism: Coelastrella sp. M60 (assembly GCA_001630525.1). Classification (NCBI taxonomy): domain Eukaryota; kingdom Viridiplantae; phylum Chlorophyta; class Chlorophyceae; order Sphaeropleales; family Scenedesmaceae; genus Coelastrella; species Coelastrella sp. M60. Next base: position 13,262 of record LWCB01015020.1, on the reverse strand, counting down.
TCTGGGAGTGCATCCTGATGGTTGCTTTGTGGCCTTGCTGACATCAACTTCTGCATCAGATAACGAAGGTGTGCAGCAGATGCCGCAAGGTCCGCTGCAGCTGCACTCTCCTGGCCTTCCAAGAATTGCCCGCATACTTCTTGGTGTGGTGTATGCATCGTTCAGCTATTCTCCCCACATATGTCAGGACATGTTCAGGAGCCAACTGTTAGCTTAAGCTTTCTGGTATATGATGCATGCATCACGAACCTTACGCAGGGGATCAATGTCAAAAGATGGTTAAACATAGCAGCCACGCTTGGAAATGATATCGTCAGTGGTCCGGCTCTCGTACTGCTGTGTAGCTCAGTCAGGTGCAGAGTATGTAAATTATGCTGCTGTGGCCAAGCAGGGCTCCCGACACTGAGCGTGCAGAATAATTTCGAATTCACTCGTTCACATCTTGTGGTCTGTTGAACCTGCTGCCCAGTGCTACTGTTGATACACTCCCATCATGTCAAGGTTGAAGTTTGTTAGTGGCACATATGTGACTGTTGTGCGGGACTGGATGTTATCAACACTGCAACATACGATACTCTACATACAAGTATTGCGTTTTACCCTTGTTGCTGCTGACACTGTCGGACTTGCTGTTCGCGGGTGCATCTTCCGTACACGTCGGCAGCTGGGCGCCTGAAACAGCACGTACCTAATCACACTCAAAAACATTTCAACACAAAACTGCACTACTGCCATGCATGCAGGCCAGCCCGACATCAGCCCTCATGCAGCAGTGAGTGGAGGATTTGCAGCTTTCTCGTACAGGAAAGACCATGCAGAGCCCTCATGCAGCATATAGTGACTCTGCAGCTAGCTTCTACGCGCAGATCGTACGCTTGTCCACGCAAGTTGAGCCTGATGTGGAGGTCAAGTTGCAAGGAGAGCAGCAGGACCTTCTGCTTCAAGCAGACGTGATGACCAACCAAGTGGGCAACACACATTCCCAGCAGTTGCAGCAGCTCAGCACTCAGGTCGACCATGCTGGAGCAGCAGCAGCTGCAGGGTACGTTCCCTTCAAGCCGGTCAGATTTGCCCAGCCGGTTACTCTTGACCCTAACTCCAGCATGATGACGCTGCCGCCCAAAGCAGCAACAGTAGTAGATGCAATAGGACAGGGACAGGACCTCAGTAAAGGGCACAGCAGCAGAACAGCACAGCACACTGGTGCTTCTGCTCAGACTGAGTTCGGCAGTCAATCAAGTCGCTCTGGTTTGCAAACTCAGACAGGACCCTATCCAGCTGCCTCAGCAGCGACAGGTGCCGGCTCAAAGCGGCCTATCGAGCGCAGCAACATCGGTTTTCAGCTGTTGCAGAAAGCTGGTTGGCAAGAGGGCAAGGGTGTAGGGGCTCAAGAGCAGGGCATGGCTACACCTCTGCAAGCCACCTTCAACAAAGGAAACTCGGGCCTGGGGTTTCAGCATCACAAGCAGCAACAGCAGCAGGGTCTTGTACAGACGAACACACGCAGGGACGCGCAGCAGGAGCAGCCGACGGTGGTTGCAGGTCCTGTACTTGGTAGTAAACGCGTAGCAGCGCTGGTTGCAGCTGATCTAGCAGCTGAAGACATAGACACGAAGGTCAAGCGACATAGGCAGGTCATGCAGCAGGAGGCAAGAGACAAGCGTGACAAAGCCATACAGCAGTACTTGTACAGGGCTTTCAATGAGCCATCTGACTACGGCGTGGCTGACAACAACCCGCTGGCCAACAGCCATAGGCTGAGTGCAATGAACCCATTGCTTGATTGACAGTACTGTTCTGTATATGCCACCGCATGGCACGTCTATTTGTGCCAAAAGTGTTGACTGAGCAGCAGTGCAACATTGACAGGTCCTATTGCGTAGTAGACCATTAAAGATGGGTTGCTACGTAGGTGCTGAGATGGTTCTCAGAACATTCGTTAGAGCACTGTTGTATAGCTGCGTTTAGCTGTTTTGCATTGCAATGAATTTGCACTCTCACTGCATAAGTGAGATTATGTTGGGTCACATACTAGATGTCTGTGTATGCATCCAGCCACATCCGTCACAATGGTGTTTTGCACAGGGGAGTGTGGAGTCCTCAGCCGTGTTGGTGTTTCCTTGGCATCTAGGCTCAATGAGCCTGGTATTGGCTCTTAAACAGACGAGTTTTGTCATGTAATTTCATACTGATCTTTTGCCAACACGGTTGCCAACAACAGATGGAAAGTTCTTGTGAAGATTTACAAAGTAAACGAGTTAGCCATGCAACAAGTGAGGTGCCTAGTATAGCTGAATACGAGTTGGTAACAGTTAGCCATGCATCAGAACAACACCGAATCATTCTTTCAGAGCTTTCAGAGCTCAAGCCAAGGGTGACCCACTGGGAACGGTTCAAACCCCGGTGAGAGCATTCTCTCTTTCACACTTCTATGATAGTCACATCCTAGACATCTCAACTGCGACCCACAACCCTTCCTCTCCCCCTCTGCATCCCCTGCATGAACAATTGCAGGCCCGCTAACACACCTACAGCTACACAGCTTGTCACCAACATCCCAAATAATAACTGACCCGCCTCCTGCACTTGCTTTCTTTGCTGCCAACTCAACTTGTTAAATGGCCAGAACTGCAGCCTCCGCAGTCGTGCTAATAACCCCCTCCGTGACTTGAGGGATCTGCTGCTGCGCTTTGGAAACTGAGTGTCCTTGGTTACATTGCTTGTTCTGGGTGGTGTTGCGCAGGATGCTTGGGGTCTGGGTTGTCCGTCAAAGCATGTGGAGCTGCTGCTGCTGTCTGCTGCTGGTTCATGCCCTGCAGTCAGCAACGCCGTTGTAATGGCATCACAGCATGCTGATATCAGGCATCAAATTCTGGCTACAGGGTGAGAACTATTGATGGATCACAATAAGCAGTGAAATCAGGACCAAGGAGTTGAGCCCAAGTGTGAAAAAGACAGGTTGGCAGCAAGCACACAGGCAAGACGCAAACAGTGTGCTGCTGATGGTTGATGGATGACTCCTCATGTAAGGCAGCATGCTGAGTCAGTATAAGGTCACCCATGACAAAAGAAAACGCAAAACAGCTACTAACAGTCACACAACACCTGATATAGCCATCGCAGCTGCATGCTATGCATCATGTGGGACAGCTATATGACACGAGAAAGGTGTGCTCTTTGTATGCCTCTGTCATTGGGGAGGCTTACTCCAACAGTTATACGTACTGATACAGCATATGCAGGCATGCTACATGCATTCCACCCAGTTTGATGCTTTGCCATGATCATGTCCTTGATATTCAAAGAACAGCGCACCTAGAGCTTTGCAGAATGTTTGTCCGTCTTGTACCAGTTTTGACAACTGGCTGCAGACCAGATGTACAGCATCCTGGCTCACACAGGGACTGATGAAGCCACTTGAGGGATTATAACTAAAGAAATCCTGCAGGGACAGTACAGCAGACAGAGCATGAAACCAGCGACTGATGAGCACTTCTCCTATATTGGAACAAGCATGAAGCATCTTGTTGGAGTTGCTGTTACTTTTGTAACAAAAGTGATAATAGTCACTACTGCAAGCAAAGCTATGAATGTAGGGGGTGCAACCCATAGACAATATCTACAGAAACAATAAGAGCCCGGTGCACTACTGCAGCTCTGTGTTTGGTCCCGCCTGGGGGTGAGACTGCTTTACCCCAACAAACATACTCACTTACTTCTGAGCACTCGTCATAAGCCTGTCGACAGGTGTGCTGGCAGACAGTGGTGATATTGCCAACCCCAACCTATACAGGTCAAACAACAGGGAGCACATGCACCGTCACACAGAGACCCTTGGCATAGAGGCAAACGAACCAGCATGCTGCGGGATACGTACAAACTAGCTCGTCTGCAAGGAGCTATGGGCTAGGCTAGTACAGTAGCCTTGGTGCAGGGCATATGGCTGCTGATGTTGACAGATCTAGAGCGTGCAATTGCACAGAGAGCAAGACAAGCCAGCAGTGTACTCAACATGACTCAAACCTGGGTTCAGCCAGTTCCACATGATGTACATGCCAGCTTTCCTATTGTTACTCCTCACAACATGCCAGAGCTAAAAACAGGCGTGCGCACTCTCACAAAAACATTGAGAGCCTGAAGTCAGGTCGTCTCTTTATAGAATATGAGATACACATACATAAAGAATGATGGCACTTGCTACTAACCTCTGGGTCACATATACTACAGGCCAGATTCATTAATCTGTGTTTACAGCTGCGTGACAACTCATCGTCAAGAAGCACTGCCCCCATTTGGCGCCCAACAGCCAGCGCATGACTGACATTACAGCAACTGCAGGTGTACTGCAGAACAACAGACAGGAAATGACATTGTACATTGATTTACATAAATACATGCATGAATGCAGGAAGCAAAGCAGCTCTTGGCTTGAGTGAGAAGCCCCACATATAGATGCTCACATGAGGAGTTATCTGCGTAATTAAACAACTGCGGCACAATGTTTGGCATTATGTGACAGCTGCCCCATGAGTTGACTTGTGCAGCTGCTGCTGCTTGTGCTTCTGCAGTTGCTGAAGGGACTGACTGCTGACCTGGTCACAAAAGGGCAATCTGACTTTGTAGGGTGGTGGGTAAGGGGAGTCCAGCTGCAGGAGGCCCTGCACGTACAGCAGCTTTGAGGGTTAGCCCTGAAGGCTATGTAGGTTTGCTTGCGGAGAGACAATGATCTGCAGGTGTGAAGCTACAACAGAGCAACATGTTCATGCATGGGTTCAGGCATAGCACAGCAAACTGCGAGTACCCATTGTGGCTGATGCACAATCCAGGACCAACGCCACAATGACACGTTGCAGTACGGTGTTGCATATGTGAGAGACGCTGACAGAAGTCACGTGCTCTAGCCACAATGTGCAGGCTTATAATAATTATTGCATTGGTGTGGTGGACCAACGTTTCTGTGGAACCACACCATACAGATGTGAAAAGCAGTAGATCAAGATCTAGCCCACTCTAATGACAGACGTACTTGTGGTTTGCATGTGGGGTGGTCTGTAGCTGAACATCCAGCACAGCAACAGCAGACTACAAGCCCCGCCAACAGGTACTGCCAACACCCCACGCACTCCGGCGGGCTCATGAGGACACGGTTTCACGTTTGCTGTCACACATCACAAGCGCCTATGTGCGGTTCAGGTTTCGTGATGTCCACCATATGTGCACTTCAAACCTAGAACTTCTGCACAACAATCAGCTCAACAGCTCTCATATTTCACACCATTCTGAGTGAACTCAACTACCCACGGCATTTCCCTGAGCCTCTGCGTACTACGTCTAAGAAAGCGTGGGGCAGAAGACCAGAAGACTTGGTGACTACGAAGATACCGTACAGCTTGAGCGACGTGTCCCACGTCACCAGCGCAGCTGAACGCTCTCTAGCAATACTGATCTTACATTTCTTGCTATTCACGTTCAACCACGCTGTGGTGAAGGTGCTGCGTCGGAATTATCACTGTTTCGCGCTTCACAGGTCATGTCCGCAATTCCCCCTCTCTAATATTGATGTACACCGTCATAGGCAGTAGAGTTGTCTACAAGATCAATTTACGGTCCGTAGCCATCCCAGCGCGCCGCACGATGGCCTCAGCAGGACAGGACAATAGCCATGCCAGCAGCAGCAGTAGCATGCCAACCCCAGCGGCTGCCATAGACTTCTTGATGCTATTGCAAAAGCTTAAAGTAGGCGTTAGATGGATACTTCACTCATCAGCTACTTCTATACAGCAGCTGCAACTGTCAACGTGAGCAGTTGCTGACTTGCTTTACACACATGGCTGAACAGACAACCAAACGTACTGGATGGGTCCGCTGCAACGTGCAAGAGCCTGAGAGCATAGCAGGTTAGTGCTAGCATTGCATCCATGCCGCATAATTGCCGGCAACCGGCTCCTTGCTGCCAGCCACTGTCACTGCAAGGTACCAATTAAAATGCTAGGCAGTCACTCACTTCTGCCTGCCACCTAATTGACCAATCTTATACCCATCATGCCAACTCCAAATGATCTTTGTTGTGCTGGTAAATCTGAGATATTTCCGTGTGTCATACCACCCATCACTTGCAGACCACATGTACCGCATGGGTTTGATGTCACTCTTGGCTAGTGACTGTGGCGTTGACTCCCAGCGTTGCATACGCATGGCGCTCGTGCACGACATAGCGGAGTCCATCGTGGGCGACATCACGCCCCACTGCAACGTAACGGACGCTGACAAGTACAAACTTGAGTCAGATGCAGTACAGCAGATCAAGGAGATGCTGGGGCCTCATACTCATGCAGGTGGGGCACAACAGTCCTGCAGTACTGCAGTACAGCTGTGAAGAACCTTTTTGTACTTTCAAGGTGGTGCCATGATTTGAAAGGCGGTAGCTGTGAACAAGCTTGCTGCTACATCTCATGCTGGCTGTGTTGTTGTTTGCTGCTGAACTTTGGTGAAGGCCCTGTTCAATAGTGTTGAAGAGGGATCATGTGACCAGAGGCCCTCATCCTGCAACATGCAGAGTTTGGCACTCGGCATGTCCTGCAAACCCTTCACATTCTCTGAATCCTGCTACTGTAGCTGCCGATCAGGAAGCATCACTGCAAGACAGCAACTAGGCCAGCATTTAGATGCAGTCTCCACTCCAAGTCTTGGCTGGTTACCTACTTCTTGTTTAGCTCTCATGACATGCCTTCTTTGTCCGCATTTCAAGTAGCATATGACATCTTGATTTGCTATCACTGTTATTGCTATTTCCTGCAGCATCTGAAGTTGAAATCCTCTGGCATGAGTATGAGCAGCAGTCAACAGCAGAGTCGCATCTGGTCAAAGACTTTGACAAGTTAGAGATGATCATTCAGGCACATGAGTATGAACAGGCACAAGGACTGCAGCTACAGCAGTTCTTTGACTCAACAATGGGAAAGTTCAAGACAGCAACAGGGTGAGTGAAGGGGTCGCAGCACCTAGCAATGGCGAGCATGTTGCTAACATGTCGCCACTAACATGTTGCCACCCGGGGCTGCATTTCCTGATGAAGGACCTGGACGGTGGTATCATCACTGTATTCATATCTCAGTTCTCTCTGTTGCTGGGCTGATCCAGCTGTCAGCAATAGCAGTCATGCCAACAGGTTTCTCTCATGTTTCATTCTAGAATCGTGTGCATTTGTCAACACCCTGCAGGCGTGCCTGGGCTCAAGAGCTTATCCAACGACGGCAGGTGGCAGCTAACAGCAGCAGCACCAGCGGCAAAGCAGCAGCTACAGTCGACTCCCAGATTACAAGATAACTTACAACTGTCATGCAGTGTTCACCATGCTGGAGGCAGGGAGTCATTACGGCATTGCAGCACCACAGATGCTGCGGTCTCATATGTTGGGCAGTGTTGAACTGCTAGTGCACGCTGTGCACTCCCATGGCCATGGGATCAATCCCAAGGAGTCAAGCAAGACCTCACTGAGCTGAGCAATCCGTCAGGCTTTGGTATTGCAGCAATCAGGGTGCATCGCAGTGGAATTGGCTGCGCTGCAACAGCGCTTGATAGTGTTCTGTTGTTAACAACGTTGTCCAATGCTGTTGATCATGACTTTGATGGTAGGTGATTAAGGTGGAGACATTGCTGCCTGAGGCTCTAAGGGGCCAGTAGGGCTTGCAGAACAGCTTGTCATGCAATGCATGATGATACTACCGGCAGTGTGATTACCATGGTTGCTGCTGTCATTGGCACTGTACTACAGCAACTTGAAGCATTGCCACTATTCTTGATACCAGTGTTCGCCAGTTCGTCATTTATCTGGCTGCCAATGGTGAGGTTGTTCCAACTTGAGCAGTGCTCGAGGGCTGAGTCTGCCAGTGTATGTGTCAACTGTTCCTCAAACTTAGATTCAGTGGTAGCACCGTGCTACTGCTGTTCAATACAGTACAAAGGCCACGTAGTCTCCTGAATACAACGTACCAGACTAGACGGATCATGCAGTGTACCTGAGCTTGCTGTGCCACATCCGGGATCAAGCTTGATGTTACAGCAACCAAAGTCCCATTGGTACAGCAGTTAATTCTCCAGCATTAACACCCTTCAGTCATACCAGTGGAAGCCATCATGATGTGATTAATTGCAGAAGACAGCCAGATCACATCGTACTCTGAAGCACTCAGGAGCGCATACTATGCGCTAACATGATGTTACACACATATACAGCTTGCTGCAAGTCCCCAGTGCTGCTGTGCCAGCTTGACACACAACTCAGTGTATAAATCGAGACAAACATTACCTCCTTTCAACAATACCCCAACTGAGAGAAAAGCCCAAGTTTTGACAACAGGCTTGCGGGACACACAGACATTGCATGCCGAAGCTGCAAAAAGACAGATATATAATCAACTACTATCAGTATAATCAACTTCACCTAGTGAGGTGCATGCACACGAGAAAGCAAGTAGCCGACAACATATCTGCTTGCTTGGATGTATGCATCAACACAGATGTCACGTCACTCCAGCTTCTGCCACATTTGTTCAACTCCACCTGCTGTACTGCGATGTATAAGAAACATAGAAGCACACATGCATATGCTATGCTTTGTGTGTGCTTCTATGTTTTTTGTACACAAAGCATAGCATATGCATGAAGAGTAGAACATGGTTATGCATCATGCGATGTACTAGCAGCAATGCAAAGGCCAGCTACTAAAGCCTTTTTTGAGTAAGCACCCTTCAGTACTGTACTCCAGGGCCCCGGGCCAATATGACATCATAACTGAGTAAAACAAAAGAATCACCCATCAGGGTGCAGCAGCAGCAGCCACTAGAGGCATGCTGCGCTGAACAGGGCGCCGCTCATGCACATACCTGATAAGCATTGTGAACCTGTGATAGTTGAGGATCAAGCCATGCAGTAGACACCCATCCACACGTGTGCGGGATTTTCAAGCCTAGTTGATGCACCTATGCAATACTTTGCCGAACAATGCACTACCAAAATTGTCAGGGGCTTCTCAGCAGGTTAAGCAGAAGGGTGACACCATATACCACCCTGCACTGAAATTTGTCACGGACCGACACATATTTGTCTACTGCCTCTGAAGTATGCATATCATGTAGCAACAAGCCCAACAATGATGGCTGACGCAATCGCCACCAGGCTGCTCACAACTGCCACCAAAAGCTTTCACCCAACCGTTGGTGTTGATGACCACCTCTGTTGACAGATGAGCAGACCATGACTAATTGTATAACAGTAATCGCATACTTGCTACTGTGAAGACTGCAGCGACACATATGAAACCATATACAAACAGCAGCAGAGTGTGTGCTCCACATCAGGCACTCCTGAAATGCGTCGCTGGCATTGAGCATCAGCAAACCCATGACCGTCACCCAGACAATGCTGCAGCAGCCTGGTTCTTGGAGAATCAACTGCGCCACTCATACTGATTGACTCACATTCAAGCTGCAGAACACCCACCCCCATACCCTGTACGGTGCCTAACTTGGTGTCAGTCAAAAGTTGTCGACATGCCATGAAGGCTACAGAAACTTGGGACCACAAAGCTTTGAACCATGCATACGTATCAAGTTGGAGGTCACTCTTAATTTGGAGGTCACATATAGGGTTGCAGATCACTTGATGAGCAAAAATGGGTGTGATATCTGACAAAACGTCTATGCATGTTGCAATCCTTGAGACAGCACCGTAGCGGTGCTAACGGAACTGAACAAATGCTATGCGATGTACAGGATTCCTTGACAACAGGCAATACACGATACAACAAGGCTGACATACAAGATAGCACCTCTGTATGCACCTCTGTCACAGTACTGCAAGTCTACGATACAATACAGCACCAGCACCAATGCAGGCAGCAGCAAAAATGGTCATGTGCATACCCGGAACCGAGACAGTCTGTTAGATGCGTATACAAGATATATGGATGTATCCACTACATCCATGAAATGCAACTTTGTTGATTGTTGATCACATGATTTTGTAATTATCTATACATACATTGAATAGGTCTGAATGCATCAGCACAAGCTGCACTGGCTGATGCCCACCCTCCCTGGGCCCCCCCTGCGGCGTCCTCTCACATACTGTTGTGCAACCTTGACTGGCACGGGATGTACAGAACGAATAGGCGGAACATCCTCTCCAGCATCATCTGCTGATACGAGAACGGGCTGCTTGCTTACACTACCGTCAAATATGTATGTGCCTTGGCAACGATAATCACTTCGCTGGGTTGGCCTGCCTGATTGGATGCAATTTCGCATCTTGAAAAGAGGACCAACTTTGCCAGAACCCACGGACGCCTTGTACAGCAAGCCGTCAGTGCTGAAAGCTATGCAGGTCGCCAAGTAATCACACTCGTCTTGTAGTTGGTCTACAGTTGCTGATGCCAAGAAGGATGGGTTCAGTCCCAGTTCAGTGAGGTCTGCTGAAGGTGCCTGGCACTCAACAAAGACGTACCCTTCCCGAGCACAGGATATGCTTTGTTTATGTTGACCTTGCGTAATTGCAGCAACAGCAGCCTTGTCGGAGACGACGCGAGAGAGCTGTTGGCCCCAGGAGGGCTGATTTCTAGATGCTGACTCAATGCTGCCCAGCGCTGCACCTGCGAAGACAGTTTAGCAGAATTGCAGCCCCGTGATACATGCAACTGTTTTGTTGGATGGTCATAGTGACTATATCAGCACAAACATGTCCCAACACAGTCGTGGCGCGAGCAATGCCGGTTTCAACCCACCTGAAGCCAAATTGACACAGGCCAACACAACTAAGAGCGTCAAACACATTCTTATTTATACAAGCATGGGCGTGGACAAGCTGGCTTGTGATTGAAACTCTCGGATCGGTCGTACGGTGAACGTCGCTGGGGTTGCGATCGTGCGATACACAGAAGCATACAGGTTTGTCGCTCTCCTCGTTTTGCGCCTGATGATATCGCGAGGACCCCTCACACGATGTTGCTCCGCCCGGCTTTTAGTTTTCTGCGGCGTGCTGATGTGCCCTGGCCCGTGCCGCAAGTGGCGCCTTGCATGGTACATAGATCGCGAGAACTACCCAGAGACAAGCACGTCGAGGTGTAGCCAGCAAACAGTCCTGGACTGCCAAACAGGCCAAGTCGTAGTATGGTTGCAATCGGCATAACATCTCACAATGCCAGATTGCATTGGCTCAAGTCTGACAACTTAGAGTGTCTAGAGCTAACCATCAACGCAGCTAGGCTGCAGCTGACCGAACACATGTCACCACCACCACTGCCCTGTGTTACCATTGCCCTACAATGCAAACATGCGTGCAACCTCAGTACTTTGCTAATGCAGCATGCTTCACCAACTACCCCCACAGGCTCCGACCAGCGAAATCCATTATCAGGTCTTCCTGGTGCGAAAACCAAGCACAGACAGCCTTCTTTGAGAGATGAAGGCTGTGCGATAGACTCGTACTATTCTATCAAAACACTTATCCAATGCTAACCAGCCCTTGGTGGTACCAACATCACGCCTTGCTTGGCTTCCTCCCACCATTTTACTGTCTGCCCCCTCATCTGTTGTAAGCACTGGTGGTGATGCTGTCTGCACTGCCAAACAGAGGATCCCACACTGTGTGGAACCAGCCATCCTTGTCAATCCGCTGATACGTGTGAGAGCCAAAGAAGTCACGCTGAGCCTGTCAACAGCAAGCAAAACACCACAGATGCAGCAACAGTCAGTACCACAACCCAAAATCATGTCTGAGCAACTTGCTGATGCAGTCGCCAACAGCACAGATGTTCCTCACACCACACCTGAGGCATAGCTTGTTAGTACGCCCACATACAAGTGCCACAGCGCCACCTTCAGCATATCTGCTACACAGCACTAGTGGACACAAGGGAACATGTCAATATGCAGATCCTGGGCATGTGGTTGTTGACCAGGTAGAATCTCACCTGCACCAGGTTGGCTGGCAGCCTCTCTCTCCTGTATGTGTCAAAGTAGCTCAAGCTGCTCATCATGCCAGGTGCAGGGATACCATTGCTGACAGCAAGGCTCACCACACGGCGCCATGCCTGCTCACTACTGGCAAGATCCTGTAATCAGCAACAGCAGGGCAAACAGTGTAATGGCCTACCTGGTGAGTCCTGTTTGTAACAGAGCTACTGTGGAACAAGCACGTGAAACTGTGGTTATTTCACAATGTTGCTCTGGCGGATAGTCTACAGGCGGCATGCATGAGCTTAACGCCGGCGCAAGACAACGTGCACGAGATGACTGCTGTGCCAGGGTTGCACACAATCAGATGAGCAGCCTGGACAACACAACAACACCTCTCAGCATATCTTAATAAGAAGGCCCTTGCACATGTAGCTGAAACGTGTTGCGAAGATACATCAACAGCTTATACGTGCAGATTCCCCTCAGCAACAAACGATCCGACATCCTACCTGTGCAAATGGTGGGTCAACTAGCAGCGATGGCAGGTTAGCATCGCGCTGGTAGGCCTGCTTGATGCGGTCCAGGAACCCAGCACGGATAATGCAGCCACCCTGCACAAAACAAAATCACCAAGTTATCATCACACCCTGTATGTAAATACAGCAGTGACAGTCTGCAAGGAGCATCCTACTGCCTGGCACAGCTGAGTGGTTGCTGTAACATTGAGGACTCGTGGCAAAACCAACATCAAGTTCATGCCAGCTGATCAACATAAAAGCGACTGCAACAGGGTATACACATGCAGCACGACTGCAGGTGATGCAATGTTATAGTGATGCACCGCCACCAACCCGGTCGGCCCCACAGAAAAACCCCGGTGGCTAGTGTCATGTAAATGGTGTATGCCTACTACACATATGCTTCGCTCCAAAAGCAACACGGCCCTGAGTGTCATACCTTCCAGATGCGAGCCAGACCTCCCAGGTCGATGTTCCAGCTCTTCTCCTCGCTTTTGGCCTTGATGATGTTCATGCCCTGCAGCAGTAAGACAACATGCTGGCGTTATCACTGCAACATTATGAAGACACTGCTGCATATTCCTACTTCATGGCTACAACATTTTGGCACCTGCTTGAGCTACACACTGCTGCTACAACTGCTTGAAAACCACAGCCAAGTACATTGAACTGGTGCAGTTGGCTGCAGTGATGCCAAGCTTCACGCGGCGTTCACGCAGCGAGAGCAGCAGGGCAGCAGGTAGCAAATGAGTCTGTCATCAGACCCCTGTGTTTCACTATCAGTGTGTGG
>LWCB01015008.1:0-11934 GCA_001630525.1 Coelastrella sp. M60 | reverse complement strand
TGACATCGGATGTCCAAACCAAGCATGCAGCAGCAGCTTTCACTCCACAGTTGCAGAGGATAAGCCGTTTTCGTTCTGTCAGACATGGCAGTGGGTGATCATGCCATGATCTTGGCACTGAGAGATGCACGCTGCTGCAGGCAGCAGGGACTTCAACCGTTCGGCAGTCCCTATGTTCCTAGCCCAGGAACACAGTGTACCTATATCTCAGCATAATTCCATCAGCTGCACGCATATGGGAGGGTACTTTGGTGGGTGTCATCATCTTGCTGCTGGAATCTGCTGAGCGGGGCTGAGGTCCACAGTTCTGGGCTGGGCAGGAGGGGTGTTGCAGTCTGCGCTGATTGCACACTTCCAACTTCCAAAGTTTGATTGGTCCAGGCAGAGAGGTTATACGTATGCAGAGCCTTCAGATCACGTGTACTGGCATAAAGTGAAGTGAAACAGGTGCCTATGGGTTCCCTGCCATGCATGTGTACCTTGGTACGGGCCAAGTCACTGAGCACAGGTAATGGTACTGGGGTGGCGCAGTAGGCGCAGTAGGGGCACCTAGAGTGCCAGGCCACGAGTATACAGAGTCGTTGTCGCCCTCTAGCATGGAAGAAGTGATGAACAATTGCTCTGTGTAAGTGACTTGAGCGAAGCAGGAAACGTCATGTGCCCACAGCTACTGAAGTCACCACAACCTACGCCCAATCTGTTCAACCACGCTTGAGGCGTCGTGTTACAAATGCGCCACACCTAAAGCACAGGGGTGAAGACAGAGCAGCAGGGAGTGCTTGTTGCCTATGAGTCCGTCGTGATACGTGGACACTTGCAAGCTCAATAGAAAATCGCGCCAAAGATGGGCATGGCCAAGCCCCAGCGATTGCGACATATCTTGCGGGTATAGAGAAAGGAATGTTTTAACAGTGCATTGTTGTTGACTAAGCTTGGGAAGCAGCGAGCGCTGAGTCTGATGTCAGTGATTCCCATGTTGGCAAAGTCAGCAGTGCCGATTGGGGGCTGATGGGATGCCCATCAGTGTCAGCTCTGATGAGTCACATATAGAGCATCTGCAATACAAGCTTGTGTTGCTTGGTACTGCAGCCGTTGGCAAGACATCCATAGTGAAGCAGCTCATACAGCACCACCATGAACAGACGTGAGCAGGAGCCATAAACTATGCAGCCAAGCAACCATTGCGGGACGCCTTTGTAGTGGTAGACTAACTAAGGTTGCCTTGCATCGTGCACAGATACACACCAACAGTTGGAGTGGAATTCAGTAAAGCAGAAGTCCAGATAACAGATGACATCCATGCCACTCTGCAGGCAAGTTGTAACTACTGTAAAAAGGCTCGACTCTGATGCTATGCGTATACAGGAGTATGACTGTTGATATTGCGCTTGGACCTCAGGTATGGGACATTGGCAGTCATGTCAACAGTGTCCAGATGGCAGCCAACTACCTGCATGGTTGTGATGCAGTGCTAGTGGTCTATGATGCTGCACAACAGGAGGTGAGCACCTGGAGAGTACAAGCACCCTGTAGTTTGCAAGCTTGTCCACACGAGCAGTAGGCTGCAGCAATAGCACATCTTTGTTCATATCTTGCTCCTAGCTGGCGCTGCCATGTGCAAAGTTTGAGTCCCAGGGGTTACAGAGAAGCTGATTGGTCACTACAGCCGTTGTGCAAGATGAAGCCCTTTGGGATGCAATGTCTAGGCGAACCACCATGTGCCTTAATGCTGGTCTCACCGACACAAGACATCCTCTGGTCGAATCTACGCTGTGTTGCTGCAGACCTTTTCGCAGGCGTGTGAGTGGGTTGAGCTGCTGCAACAGATGTTCCGGGAGACAGCACTCCCATACATTGCAGTGATAGCCAACAAGTTAGATGATGATTCACTGCTGCAAGCAGCTACTGATCAGCTGCACAGAATAACAGCAGATATACCTCAAGCATACAGGTGTGCTGAACCAGGTCAGGGTGTACAGCAGAAAATGCACATCAGATAGTGTTGCACCACAAAGTGCATGTCCCCACACCTATGCTGCTGATGCTTTGTATAAGAACCGCTCAGGCTGCTGCTGTGCTGTGCAGCTTTATTCAATGCTGTTGTCGGGCAACAGACTTGTTATAACTGCTGCATTATTCCCCAGCTGCTATGCACATACATACTAGCTGCTACATTGACGTTTCTGACCTGATGCTTACTCAAAGTGCACACTCTTTTGCAGTTACATGGTGTCTGCCAAAACTGGCAGCAACGTTCAGGCAACCTTCCTTAGAATTGCAGCAGATCTGGCAGGCATACCATTGACCCAGCAACAAGTTGATGCCAGACTACTGGTATCCACTGGCGGTGGGCTCAGCGCCCACAGCAGCACCGAAGCCTATGAGCAAAACAGTGGTCCTGTCAATGGTGCAGTCCAGGCAGACACAGCTGCCACAGCTACTGTCAAATGCCGAGAATACAAGCAGACAATCTGCTGTGGACTGAACAACTGGAACCTGGGGCGCAGAATGTCAGCCAGGGTAGCCAGCGGTACAATTGCTGTCAGACCCAAGTATCCCAGCCGAGGTGCCCAGAATGGGATGTCTGAGGTCAAAAGCGATAGTGCTGACAGCAGAGAACACCATGGCCCATCTAGCAGCTCTGCACTTGTGTTTGCATGGCTGTCATCTTGTAGTTGCTGCCGTTGCTGGACATTGCACGATGGGTGTGCATGATCCTGCGCAATATGTGAATTGTCTATGTGCTGGCTGCTGACTTTGACTCATGTTTTCACAGAACCGTTGGTGCTGTTGCCAAGCTGCCATGCTTGGCATAGTCCGGGGTTAGCTTAACCTTACTCCGTTGTGCAGACTCTCGGATGCGCCATTAGCTCGCTCTAGGCATGCTGCAGGGTCCAGAACTCACAGCCTGTCTTTCCAGGACCCGCATAAGTACCGGCTGATCAGCTTATCAGCTGGCAGGCTGCAGTCACATGTCGCAGCATGATTGTGTTGTACATGCATGTGATAGTGTGCAAGTAACTAATAACTCTAGTACAAGTTATGATGCACAGCAATAGCTTTGGCTGGGGGGTGACTTTCTTGTCACATCTGTATATACATATATGCATGCTTTCTGTGACACTCTAACAGGTAACCAGTAGCGTCCTGAGCTAACTCCCACAAGGTGCAATAGTGTGGTCACACTGCCGCTTCAACATGTTCAAATGGTTCGCTACCATCTGCCCCTGCATTGGGTTTGACTGGTAGGGTGTAGCCCTGCTGGGCTCCTCGATTACAGCTGGTAGCTGGCAGCTGCCAGACAGCGTCTGGAGGTTTGATCAACAGCAAGGTGTTTGTATCATCACCAACCGTTGGCAGATGATCTGCTGCCAGGCTAACTCCAGCGGATTTGAAATCCCACCTCAGGTGGCACGAAGTACGCCTTGTCCTCCTCGTATACCCCTGGTGAATGTCGCTACACCATGTTACAAAAATGGTTGTAATGGGACGGAAGGCGTGGCAACGTTGCAACGTTAACGTTGTTGACAAGCTCGCACTGCATCATGCACTGCAGGCATAGATCGCCTTTGCAATGAGTGCTTATGGCAGAGAGTGGATATCTGTTCATGCTGTACTTGCCACTAGTGCTGATATGCTGCCTCCGAGATTGCAACCGCTTGTCATTCTCCGGCGACGCCCAGCCAGCTGCAGCCTCCTTGGACACGCCCATAACCCCCTGAGGATGCTGAATTGGACCCTGAATTTGGTCATCTATGGCTATTTCAATGTAGATATTGTTTCAACTCTCCACTAGCCCAGCAGTGCTTGCTGTGTATGGGGCATCGTCGCGTCATCAACCCAGGCTAAGGACCAAAACCAACATTGGATGGTTCGCCAGCCGGACAAACAGTGTGCTTGAAGCTCCGCACCTGCCAGAAACCAACAGTTGCTGGAACGAACACATATATTGCAGATTGCAGTCAAGCCGTCAAAGGGCATAGCTGACCTGAGCACCAGGCTGCCAGCAGTGTGTGTATCGCTGCGCCAACCCAAGTCGACAGCGCTGAAACCGTCCGTAAGCACCCAGCCGCGCGAAAACCAACGATACTGCCAATGCAGAGCCAGATAGAGCACTTTGTTGGTCGGCCATCGCCCATTGCCGATGAAACCCCCACCTCAAGGCCGTTGCGTCCTTTAGCCCCACCGTCAGGAGGCAGAGGAGCCCCTCTTGATTTGCCCAATATGAGTAACGCAGGGCCAAATCCAGGACAGCCAGGACAACACATACAGCTTCAGCTACCTTCAGTGCTGCAAGGCAGTGTTCAGCAGCAACAGCACATGCTATCTCAGCCACAGCAGCAACTTTTTGGTTTGGGTTTGACACCAGGGTCACAGCAGCCGATGCAGCAACCCATTGGATTGCTCCCTGTGCCACCGTCACCTCAGCAGCAGCAGCAGGCTGGATTGATGTGCAACCAGCAACATCAAATACCTCAGGTGCCAGCACCACAGATGCAGCCTCAGCATCAGTTACAGCAACAGCAGCAGCAGGCCCCAAGGCTTGTTCCTGGCACTTCTTCTTCTGCTGCTGCTCCTTCAGCTGGTGCTGCTACGCCTACAGCTCAACCACCCTATGTGAAGTTCTTCATGCAGCGCGTGACAACCAATGTGGCCCATGTTTTGTTTTATGTGGTGGACAAGCGAGGTTTTGCCAAGCTTGCTGTAGTGGTAAGCATGCACTTGAATCTATGCACTGCATGGTGAATGGCAGAGGCAGCTGTAACGGCTGCTGTTTGTAACATCATGAACAGCAGGGCTAGAACACTGTAACGGTTACAGTTGGTGCTGCCAATTGCTGCTGCCCCTTCCTTGCTGTGCAGGGCACTGATGTGAAGCTGTCAGGTCACTTCGTGTACGCATCTGTATCAGACATGTCAGAGGCCCCTCCACTGCGCTGCACCAACAGAACCAAAGTGCTTGAATGGCTGTCAGCCCTGGGTGCTGCCTCACCTGCTGATGATCACGAGGTGATGCTGCCTGAGCTCGCTCCACACCACTGGCAGCAGCTGCACAGCGCTGACCCAATGTGGACAAAACCACAGCTGGACAGGTGATTGACAACGCATGATTCTACCATGTGGATCAAGCAAGCAACTGCTTTGTACCTCTGCTAGTACCAACAGACTCACAAAATCATCATTACCCCTTGAATGCAATACTCAGTATTGCTGCTTTGCTGCCACATGCTGAACTATTGTGCCACACCTTGATTGTATTGCAAGCACCATGTGTCACTGAGTTTTGTTTCGTGTATTGTCAACAGGCAGTACACTGGTTATCGTGAGGAGGTTGGTACGCTACCTGATGGCCGTCACTTCAAGAACTACTACCTGGTAGATGACAATGGCACGGAAAAGCTTATGGTGATGGCGGAGGATGGAGCCAGGCTGGACAGGAGGTACACCTACAAGGCAGCAGAGGATGTGGGCGGGTTCTGCTTTGAGAATGGCAAGGCGGTAAGGCACCTGACTGGGCAGGCTGTATCGTGCCACAGCTAAGAGTCCCTACTGCAATGGGCACACAGACACACACATACTATGTACATGATGCTATGTACATGATGCACATGCCCAAACCAGCATACTGGGATAATTGTCTCAGAAAGTTGTGTGTCGTACATAATCAGTTGTCAGACGCTGCTGTCGGGGCCTACCAGTGGCAGCATACGGTACTGGCATCCTGAGCTTATAGCAAGAACTGTATGTTTGCATGCATGGTCACTGCTGAAGCTTTCCTGCGTACCTAGGCGTATCACTGGACATGCTTCAGCCAAGTACACTACTACACTACTGTCCAGAACACATAGTAGTGGTGCCTGAAACCACTGTTAGTTGGTGACATGAGCTGATCAGCACTCATGAGTACTGCACCTGCAGGTGACAGACTGGCTGGACTACATTCTGGGCAAGTCTGACCAGCCCCCCAGCTTTATGAGAAGAGAGGGACCGCCAGAGAGGAAGAGGAAGAAGAAGCCAGTTGACAGGGAGGCAGCAGGCAGGGCTGGTGGCAGCAGCAGTCAGCTGCAGCAGCCTTCACCAGGCAGAGCTAACAGTGGTGGAAGACCACCTCAGGGACTGGTAAGACTCTCCTGAACCTGCAGTCAAAATAGAGCAGCACTGTTTGTGGATGCCTGAATGCCCTGCTGATGAACGCAGCTGCATGCGATCTTGCTCTTGACAAGCTTGAGGTTCATCATGCTGTAATCATGCTGTAATGCACACAATGAAGCAGACCCCATGCAGTCTTGTAGCTGTGGTGGCGGACCAAGTCATGGTCACAGCAACAAGACAGCATGGTGTCCCTTCAATGCTCCGAGCTAGGCTGCAACATGTTTGTGGTATACTACTGTCCTCGCTTCCTGCGTGGCCAACCTGGCATGACAACAATTCAAGATCACTGGCTTGCCTCATCCTGCCAAGTCACCATAGTGCAGAATTTCGTCTGATCACAATACATGGGCTTTGCACAATGTTCACTTCATTTTACCAAGCGCATGCATATCCGGAACTGCTGTTGTTTAGGCACCTGGCTTGATGGGTATGTCTGACCCAGCATCCATGTGGCCGCCCATGACTACACCACTGCACCGGGCATCAACAGCAGCTATTGCAGATGATCAAGAGATTCTGCTGCAGCGACAGCGCCTGCTGATGCAGCAGCAACGCCTAGCAGCTCCACCACATGCAGGAGTGGGAGGGCTTACTGGTGGTGGTGGTAATGCCTGGCCTCCAGGCCGTCCACAGGGCATGCCAATGAGCCCTCCAGGAAGTGCAAGCCCGTGGTTGAGTCCAGAGGACCCTTACAATTTGCCAGGAGTAGGAAATGGCCCTGGGCAAGCAGATGGTCTGCAGCAACGTATGCTACAGGTACCCTTTGAGGAGCAGCAGGCACCCCTGCGGGCAGGACCAGCTGCTATGGCAGTACATGAAGTAGAGGGTATGGTTACTGACGAGCAGTTGAGCCCTCGCAGCATGAGAGAAGCAGTGACAGCAGCTGGTGCAGAAGTGCGGGCTGTGTTTAGTGCTGATCCAGACTTACTGGACTGGGTCACCAGCATGCCAGATGAGGCAACAGTTAACAGAGTCCGTGCATGTGCTGATCGACTAACGCTTTACCTCCAGTCTGGTGGCGACGAGCAGGGGCCTCAGGCAGCTCAGTCCATGCATGAGGCCGTGATGCTGTTGCAGATGCTGTGTCAAGCACCTGTCAGTCTGCGCCTATTGGAGTTGACTGGCATCTGCAGGCCGGTGGCGCTGCTGTCATATCACAGCCAGCATCAGCTGAAGGATGTAGCAACCAGGTTGACGCAGAGGTGGCGACGTGTGGCAACAGCAGCTCATGACTGTGCCAGTGCTGCACTTAGGTCCCCCGTTGGTTTGAAAGGTACAGGCGTGAGCACGAAGCTGAATATGCTATGAGTGTGCACAAGAGTCTATCTCTGGGTTGTGGGTTTTCTATGAGGCTGCAGCGCCACTGTTGGTGTCTACAAGAGAGTTGAGCACAGCTGCTGTAGAGAGGGATGCAGACAATGAACTTTGAGATGCACTGTGATGTATGTGCAAAGTACTGTGTACTTCCTGCCGATGCGTCAATACCTGGTCTTGGGGCTGCTGATAATGCTGTAACCTTCCAAGTCTGCCTTCTGGAAACTGTCTTCTGCTGAGGTCCAGACACCAGCACTGGTTGCTTTTGCAGTGAGATGCTGCTGTTGTGTCAAACGGACAGTCAAACTGATCTTCTCATTGTAGCTTTGTTGGTTTGTAGACAGATCTGCCAGAGTACAGGTGTCGTGCACCGGAATGTGAACAAACGGAATGTGGCAACAAAGCTGTGAAGAATACTGGACTGTACCTGCCAGCAGCTCATATCATAGTGGCAGGGGTTACGAAGCTAAGTAATAGTATACTACACTATACTTAGTCTTGGTACCCCTGGTGTGTGGCATGTATAGCTCGCTGCCTACCTGCCTAACAGACCAGAGGTCGCAACTGTCAGGAGCATTTCAAAGCCAGAGTGACATATGGTAAGCCAGTTCCGCAGCTGACCGCAGCTGGCATGCTTGGCTTTTACATGCAACTGATCAATAGTCTGATGACTTGTAATTTCTTTGTAGCAATCTATTCTTCCTGGTAGTCGCAGGAACTGCGAATGACATGGCCTCATCGTTGCATCGCTCTGCTGAACCAGCCTTCAGAACCTCAGGTTGCTGATAATCTCTTCTGAAATGTCTTCTCGTCCCAAACGTCGCACTGTCCTGCGCAAAACTGCGCTGCCAGATGCCACCCACTATGTGGGTTATGTGGAGGATGATGAGACGCCTGAGATGATAATGAGGAAGTTTGAGGAGATGGAACGCATAAAAGCAGCTGCTGTGGGTAGTAAACGCACTAATGAGACGACCCCTACACCTGCAACAAGCCAGGATGAGGCTGGTCCCAGTGCATCAAACCATGCATCAGCAATAGAAGATCTAGACCAGCTGGACCAGGAGCAACTGTATGAGGTGTTCAAGGCGACCAGCATGTACAATGTCAAGTCTTTGCTGAGCAACAACGAGGCCCTCATGGCCTCTGGACGCACACAGCAAGACAGATACAGCCAGATGCCAGATAATGCAGGGCATGCTTCAGGTGTGGCTGCAACACCAGCTAGCATCCTCTGCCAAGGAAACATGCGGTGTCATTACAAGCAAACAATGTTGCCATTCCCAACAACATTCCAAAGATCGGTCAGGTTGCCATTCTGTTCTGTTACGTAGCTCAATGTGTATGCACAGCAATGCCCCACATTGGGCAGCCTATGCATTTCAGAGCATGCATCGTTACGACTTTGGTCCATGCACGGCATGCTGACGACATATGCAGGTCAGGACGATGACTTGGTTGAGGAGCTGAGAGGCTTCTGGTCTGATGATGATTGGAGCAAGGCCAACAAGAGACCCAGGTGACAATACTGCACTGCTAACCTGCAGCTTGATACCTCCTGACACTGGAGGTATCTTGCCGCAGTGAAGGACTGTGCTGATAAGGTTGAAAAGATGCTGACCTTTTCACGTGATGGCTGCTGTTTTGCACAGATCCAGTTGTTGCAACTTCACAAAGACCATGTAAAAATTGAGTACTATTATGTTGCAATCAGCTGAAACGTAGCACAGCACAAGTGTCCATTCAAGCTGCAAGGTCAGGCTTGATGCACTCCAATCTGCGACCACAACATGTGCAGATCAATGTACACTACGATTGTGGTGGAAATTGCTTCAAGGCACTCACTGTGCCGCTGCAACTCCCTCTTTGCTGCAGGCAGCGAATTGGACGTGCTTCAGGCAGCAAGAGCACAGAGGGCAGACGGCAGCGGACTCTACAGCGAAACCAGCGGACGTGCATGATTGCCCACTACAACAGAGACACACATGCATTCATACGTAGACGTATGAGGGTGGTGGATCCTGATGCAATACTGCAGCTACGGATACCCCCACCTCCTCTGCCGCTGTCATGGGGCAGAGCAATTAAGCCATACAGACCGCACGTCATACAACAGCATACAGCAGCACCGACAGCAGCAACAGGACAGGTCACAGAGCAGCCAGCGCCACCAGCAGCAGCACCACCACAAGGTGGACTTCTGAGCCTTCCTCTGCCAGCCTCTAGGAACTGTGATCCAGCTAGTACCAGCGACAGCAGCTGCACCGTGGCAGGTGAAATACGTTCATCCATTTCAAGGTTCTTTTTCTGTTATGACAACCCCGCGATGATATTATGTGACTGCCAGTGACCTGACATGTCAGCAGGACCACAAGCAACGTGCCCCTGCACCAAAAGCAAGATTGCAATGCCCGTTATCTGCTGCCAGCATGGTCTGCTTTTTGTGCTTTCCACCCTTTGTAAGCTAAGGGCTGTGATCATGCAGGCGAGTCACTACCTATTACTGGGTGTCAAGTTCACACAACTCCTGACATCACCAGATTCGCCTTTGACAGCCTCAGACAGCAGCACTATCTAGCAGTACTGATTAACACAGGCTGGGAAGTACGCCCCCAACTGCAGCAACAGCAACAGCAGCAGCATAAGTTGTGCTCAGGAGTGCTAAGCTGGAGTGAGGCAGCACAGCCTTCTGGACCTAGTTTACCCTGCAGCAGCAGCAGCAAGGCTGAGGTGGTTCAGCGGCTTGCTTCACTGCCAATGCCATCATTGTGTCCCAGAGGCTTCGTTTTCATATGGGTCAACAAAGAGCACCTGTCAGGTGAGACCAATTGTTGTCCACACCCATGCACGGTGAGCAGGCTGTGTCATATGCAGCTTTGCAGTCACAGCATGCAGCTGTGCCTTGTTGCGGTGCAGCGTCTCATACATGCAGAACACCTGTGGGAGTGTGCATATTGAGATCGAGTCTTTTACGCCATGCGGGATTGTGAGAAACTTGATTGGCTGCTCTGGTTTGTCCTTTCTTGCAGCGGTGGTGACTTTGATGAGCAGTTGGGGGTTCACGTATGTTGAGAACTTGACGTGGGTGTTGCTACACCCCAACCACAGTGTCTTACGGCTGCCATCTCAGTTTATCAAACGGTCACACATCACATTGTACATATTCAGGAGGGAAGGTAAGACACCATGGGCGGTGAGCTTTTGCGCTTCGATCCACATACACAGCTGCATCAATCAAAGTAGTTCCGGGTGCAAAGTGGGGGTGAGCTTGTCAATGCTGACCCACCTGGCTGGCTGATGTTGTGTGTCATGCAGGAGAGGGTCGTGATATAGAGTTGCGTCACCAGAGGAACCCTGATGTTGTGTTTGACTGCGTAAGAGCTGTTGAAGGTATGACCTAGTCAACAAGCACCTTGTACCATCTGCGCCTCATCTGCATGCCGTATAGTACGTCCAGACAGGAACATACCAGTGTTGAATGAGCATGCAGCTGACTCTACCCTAGCGGCCTCGGGGTCTGGACATGAGGCACAACAGCGTAGCAACACTTTGCAGGATCATGTCAGTTATGGTGTCCTGGCTTGATTCAGGTCCACCAGTTGCTTATTGGTGCTATGTTGCCTATGAACTCCGGATCCCTGGTCAGTTTTGCAGCAACAACCTGCGTGCACTTTCTGTAGGGCGGGAGTGGGATGTGCCGGCAGAGGTATTCACCACTATCGAAACGTTGCTACCGACTGGCAAGGGTGCGTTTCTTGAGATGTGGGCTCCTGAGCAGTCCGGAAGAGCAGGCTGGACGCACCTTGTGGAAACGGCAGCATCAAGTCAGACCCAGTCATGAGCCCTGCTGTTATGAAGGGTTCAAGCTCAGGCTTCTGTTGTACACAGGGTGGGCATCAGAAACAGCAGATGCGCTTCTCGCTGTACATGTGTGATGAGACCTTGCAAAAATATGATGCCTGCTTGTGTCAGTTGTACACGACAAGTAGACCTCCTAGTTACAGAGCTTCTACTGTATCATAGGCTCGAGGCAGGCAATGTCCAGGAGCAGGATCCTTGAGGAGTAGTGGAGGACATTAGATAACGAGGGTGTGACCACTTATTCCAGTCTGCTTTGTCGTGAACGTTTGTTTAAAGTGCCACGGCCAGCGTCATGGCTACCACCGCGCAGCAGAACAAGAGGCCACGTGATTTAGCAGACAACGAGGCTCGTCCAGCCAAGCGTCCTCATAATGTAGAAGCTGGTGGTGCCCCTGATCAGCCAGGGCACCTACTCAATGCTCCCTTGAGTGGCGAACACCTCGAAGTTAGCGCCGTGCTGCCTGCACTACAGCAGCTTTTACAGGTCTACAAGGTTTGTGAGAGTATCTGTTTGCCACTTTCACCCAAGCACGCCCCTGAGAGCAGCACCAGGGTAAGCGCGGCACGTCTCCTCAGCAACAACCCCTCCTCTGCATGCAGGTCGAGT
>LWCB01015001.1:0-15850 GCA_001630525.1 Coelastrella sp. M60 | reverse complement strand
CCTGTTTTACAGCAGGAGCAAACATAGCATATTTTCAACATCGCCTCAACCTTGTAGCACAACCAAAACATGTTTGATCAGATAGCTGCATGTCACGACCTCCTCCTGCATTCCAGGATAGCAATTCTTCTGCTACTGTACATGCATGTCAGGTGAGATGTGCTTGAGCTCTGGCTGGTGTGTCCGACAGACAGTGGCTAGCCAGCGCTGTTTATGAAATCATGCAGGGCATCACCTGGCAGAAAAGGCTCATAGGAAGCTCAACAGTCAGTTGGGAGCAGCACAGTTGCTTGTCAGATGACTTGTAGGTGGCCAGCAACTGGTGAATGGTGCAGCAGCATTGACATCATTCATGTCATTAAACATATCCATCACTGCAATGCTGACATTCATGTGACATCAGAGAACACTAAACCCATGTGGTACGCCTGGTGAGCGCATGTGAAGCACTGAACGCTTTGCTCTTTGATCAGCAACCAATCCAGTCATGAGCGGGCAATCAACCATTTCAGTAAGAAGCAGCACCCTGCCCATGGACATATGTACTGCTCTAACCTTGCAAACAGCCTACAGCGTTTGAGCAATCACCCCTACCTCAACAGTATTTACTGCTGGTATACCATATCTGCTGCTGCTACTGCCTGGTGCCTGTAGCACAACCTGGATGGCCACTGGCTGCCTGGCGCTGTTGGGTGCCAGCTCAGGCAGTAGTTCTGGCTGCTGCATAATCTGAACAGGCGGCTCCACCTGACAGCTAACACACACATCCTGTTCACAGAATTGCAAAGTCTAGGTCAGTACCCTAAGTAGAGCATGTTGGTTGAGCAATGGTAACACATCTATCCAGATGATGACAAATCCAAAAGGCATTCTTCCAGACACAACTCGTCGTGCAGCAGGAGCTGGTCCAGCAAGGTCTGAGCCAGATGCAGCCAGCGAGAGATGGTTCAGTTGCTAGAGGAGCTATCCCTTCAGGGCATTTTTCACAGAGCTGATGACACAACAACTGCCCAAGTACTTTCTGAACTGTCAAATCAAATACTGCTGGATATCGCAAGCAACTTGCATACTTCTCACCTGTAGGGTGCCCTTCATGGTGTTGCTCAGCAGCAGTGTCAGTGTCAACTGCCGCACCCCACTGCAACTGCTGCTGTTGAGTCCTGACACCAGACCATCCTCTCCCAACATTCTGTCAGCAGCATCCAGCCTTCCTGGGACTTGAGCTTTGATGACCAGACCCTGAGCATTAGCTGCTGCTGCTGTTGCTGCTGATCCTGCCGCTATATCTTGCCCAGATGCCCCTGCAGCCCGAATCTGAGCCAACAGTGTCTTGGTCTCTTTCACCATAGCAGCATAATCAAGCTGACGGGTTTCGGCAAAGGAGATCGACTGCTTGGGAGGTTCGCTGCCAAGGTATAACACAGACAGTCTGCCTGCAGGTCGACAAATGGGTTGTCAGGGGTTGTGCAGGAGCGATCAACAACAGCATGTGGGTTGAAGCTGCCGGAGAGACCTCTATGTGCTCATTTACCAGAACGTTCTACCAGTGCTGGCCAACTTGTTGTCTTATGAACACTGGCAGTGTTCTGATGGGGTGGAATAGCAACCTGGCGAGCTCCCTAGCAGCTCGTCTGGGCTACTGCTAGTTAGCTAACTAGTGGTACAACTGACGATCTGTCTGTGAGTGTACCTGAATCATCCAACACCACGATCATGCCCTTCTGCCTGTTGATCTCAGCAACTCTGACAGCAACTGGAATCAGCTCAAGCCTCACCGCCCATGCCAGCTGATTTCCCTTGTACACCAGAAGTGCCTTAGTGTGGGTAGCAATCAGCAGATTCTCAGCGGCTGAGGTAACCTGTCTGCTACTGGTGCTGCTGTTGCTGGTGGCTGCACCTGCTTGATAAGCCCAGCAACAAGCTGGGTGATACTCTAGCCTGCGCTGTATCAGGATCTGCCCTCGTACGTTCACAATGAAGAATGTGTGTTCAGCTAGGACCAGAATATCAGCAGGTGAATCTGCAGACCATGGGAAACAGCAGTGGTGTGGCCGTTTCATCTGTCGCTCTGATCCTACAGCAGCATAGCTATGCCCATTAGTGCTGAGTGATGACTTGGCAAACACATTCCAGCAGGTCATGCAGTACGTGTATGCCAACCCCTCATCAGAAAATCCTGAGGTTGGAGGGCTTGCTGTTGAAATGAGGCTACTAAGAAAGTCACAGACGACAGCAACAGAGCGCTGCTGCACCACCCACCATTCCTAGTACTAGCTGACACTCTGCCCATGCGAATGTCTAAAGCTGACTCTCCCAGAACAATGCACCAATTATACTGTATTCGCTTCCCTACATCTGCACAAATGGCCCCTGTATACATTAAAATCACCAGCATAGGCAAACAGCAGAGTGTGTACACATGTAATAATCTCGTGTAACAATATTGTGTGCTACAACTACGAACTTTGAAAGTGTCACGGTGTGCTTCACTGCTGACAGCCATGCCAAGCGGTTGCCCACGCCTGCAGTTGACCACCATGGTAGACCCTCACCTTGCTCTTGATCTTTGGCTCCACTTGCTGCTGCCAGAACGCTGTATTTGTAGGCTACCAATTCTAAGCTAGCTGTTGATGTGATGAAGCTATCTGATGCTGCTGAGTAGGCCAATGGACCAGGCAGCAAGAAGTTGGGCAAGTAGCGACTGAATGCAAGTGCTTCCTGCTCAAAGAAGGTTATCTGTCCATCATAAGACTGGACAGCTATGTGCTCAGCATCTGCAGACAAACGACGGTTATGTTGAATACATGATAGTCAACTGTTCCTTGATCCGCTCAGAGCGATGCATTTCACGAAAAGCTGCTACTCCTGCTTTGGCTGATATACCAGCTAATGCTGGTTTTGCAGCTGCAGCACTAGATCGTATTCAAGAGATTATGCAACTTGTTCTGGCCTTTATAAGACAAGTTGTTATGTGATGCTCAGCAATGCTCACCACGAACTCCACCAAACTGTCCTGTCACCATGTTTGCTGCAGTGTGCTCCAAGTGATGCTCGTATATCTTGCTGTGCTGCAGGAAGCTGCTGCCAATTGCTTGCAAGCTGTATACTGCCAGCTTTCGTGGATGCAGGACTGCTAAACAGATGCCTCGGTCCCTGCAAGCAAGTGGTGGCAGTGTTCTCTTACAGTGCACCTAACTTGCTGAAGTTGCTGCATGATGGCAGGTGCCAGGCAGCAACTGACTTATCTGCATCGCATCACAATGACAACAAATGCAGTTCATACCGCACCCTCTCCATAACAAAGGTGCTAGAGTTAGAAAGCCAATAAAAAGAGCTTGTGCCTGAGCGATCCCAGATGAAAGTGACATACCCCAGAAACTGGCCTGCTGCCAGCTGCAGTATGCTGGCTTCCAGCTCAACTTCCAGCAGAATGTCTTCAATGTGGTAACCCCGTTGATGCGGCATGTGCACACGCAGCATGCCTTGGAGGCTGCCAGTAACGATCTTGACTGCAACACAGCAAGTGCTGGTCAGGACAGCATTGGCGAGAACCAGGGCGATTGATTCGGCCTGATAGACCATCACCGTGTCCGTTGGGGTCGTTATCAACATTTGCAATGCACACGCCTCCTTCATCAAATTCTTCTTGGGTTCCAAGGCGAGTGGACCAGTAGTCCCTGCTGCTGAACAGTGACATGCCACCCTATCTCAGGCGACGTGCCGCGTGTGTTGAAACGCTATAAATCTCATAGTCATTTGCACTACACTACAGGTGAGTGATTATGGGTCCAGGGACCTGTAAGGAGAGCTCCTCCAAGCATACTGATCGCCTTTGGCACTACCACCTGGCGGTATGCTGCTCAAGAAAACAGCTAGTTTGACATAGATACGTGTTGTTGACATCGCACTAGCTAAGAATATGCAAGCATCAAGAGCAACCACCGCAGGCAAGCCGTGATGGCGCGAACTTGGGACGTGCTGGCCGTAAGCAACGATGGTTCCCTGAGCTCTCGACAAACAGGGTTTGGATGGTCCACATGCTTACAAGTCGCATTGACAATGCATACCGACATGCAATAGAGTCCAAGCCATGAATGCGCCTTTCGGACTTCCCTCTTCTATTCTCATCTGATGTGACGCTATATAAGAGTAAGTCCATCACTATATACAGAGCTACAATGGACAACAAAATCCCTACTGCCACTGGTTGCTGTACAGTCACTGGCACATCGACGAAATGTGTATGAGCAGCATTAGCTGCTGCAAGGAGACAAAGCAACCGCAACATCTGCTTGTGGGGGCATGAACTTGTACACAGTGGTTGTTACTGGTGAGCTGCTGAGTAAAAGTGTACGTCCTGCTCTGCAAAACCTGGCTACATGAACCTCTACACAGGCAGCAGTGAGCCTATCTCCTCTTGTAAGCAACAGCCGTTGCGACCTTGTGTATCTGCAGCCCAGCACAAGACATCAACAGGGTAATGCTTGCGTTCATAGGGTCATGCTATTGGTAACAATATCAAGCAATCAATGCACTGGCTTCCAATCAACGAGGCTTGGAGGCTGGCTCCAGCTGCCAGTTAACAACTGCTGTAGCTCTGCCATCCTTCAAAACCATGCCCTGAACCCACCTTTGTTGTGAAGGAACGTAGTTTGATGTCTTCTGAATTATCAGTGATATATCTGGGATCACTTTCTTCCCTGGAAAGAGTGATGGAGCAGAGCATGAAGGCAATCATCGATGGTGGTACACATGGACTAACAAAACACATACCTATACAGTCATGGCGGGAGTATGGTTGCATCAGTATCCAGCATTATGTGCTTTGCTGATGCTTTTTCACAACACTGCTTGAACCCAGTTCATGCTCAAAAGCCACCTTTCTGCATCCAGCATATACTTACCACTCAGCAGGCACTAGCGAGTCCCGATCTGTATAGACTAGAAGGTCGAAGGTGCCTGTATGCGGCACAGCAGGGCAGGTTAAAAGACCTCCTAGCCGGTGACAATTCAAAGTACACTTGTCTGCTTCAATCTCAAGTTGCATGCTCTGCTAGGCTGCCCGTCAGCACCTGCTATCAATCTGTGTATTGACTAAGATCTGCATATCAGTGTTCCGGCCAGCACGCTCACACCATCTAGTTGCAGTGTCTACTACACCCCCACAAAGCGCTTGTTTGTTGCTGTTTTCGTTGCACCCTGGTAATACTCACAAGGATCATCCAAAAGGGGCATAAAAGACACACTGGCTACGATCTGCCGCACTACTGCTTGTATCTCCTTTTGTATCTCTTCCTGGGGCTTCTCTGGCTGCGGCCTACAGTAGCAGCAGCTTTGTCATTGAGCAAATTGATGCAGCTTGCTACCAGTGACGTCTGGTGCAATGCGGTCATTAAATTTATCACTAAGCTACTCTGTGACCTGGTCGGATGAGCAAGCATGTGCAGTGGAAGACATGAATGATGCTTCTTATCATCATCTGTGCAAGTCAACTCCACTGCTGATATTGAGTTGCTGGTGTGTTGGCACTCACCCCCCCTCTACCACTGCTTTGTCTGTTTCTACGTTGAATGTCCACCGCTCTAGTACTTCTTTGTCGCCAACTGCACTGCTGACCACAAGTACAAGCCGCTGCAGTAGCCCCAGCTCCAGCCACTCTGCAGCAAGAAATGGAGCATGCAGGCTTGGGACCATCTTGCAAAGAGGCAACAGCTTTAGGCATTGCGACTCGCTGTTGCGAATACAGTCATATCATTGTGTACAACGGCAGTGAACGTAAGCAGTACCACAGGCAAGCATGGGAGCCAAACTGCCAACTAAGGTATGCATGATCCTAATGCTTCTCACCTTCCATCTGCTTCGTAACCTGCAGAAGGTACTTCGTCAAAGCCTCATCTCTGGTGACCATGATGTTGATTCCATAATGCTCCTCCTGCTTGAAGCTGTCGTTGGGATAGATGCCTCTTGTATACAGTATGCTGCACCATCAGAGCAGTAGTCAGCCAGTATGCTGTGTTCATGGCTCATGGTCTGCCACAGCATACCGACTTACTTATTGACAGCATACTTAAAATATTCAGCCACGATTTTTGCGGATCCTTTCAAGCTGATTGTATTCCTCTGCTTCACTGCCTGGGAAGGCATGATGAACCCCGTGCCTGACACACCACACTAGTAGTGCTGAGAAGAATCCGAGATGTAAATATTCAATTGCACGTAATTTCGCACTGTTCAGCGCATCGTAGCAAGGGTGAGAGTCGTCAGTCGTGTTGCTGCAACCGCTTTCTTCCCCGCACAGGACAAACAGGCTCGCCACACGCTTTGCAGGTGATAACGTACGTTTTCTGACAGCGCTGAGTCACGATAATCATCTGCTGCCATGTCACTCGTTGCATTTCAAACCCACTGCTGACAGCTGTTACGGTGCTCGTTCAAATCCTGAAGCTTGCAGATCAACTTGTGCCCCGGGTGCAGACCAACTTGTGTCCTGAGGACCAGATGCTGCAACTGCAGCTGCTGCAGACACCTCACCAGCAGCTGCCTTTGTATCACTAGCCACAACAATATCACGCCGAGCCACTGGCAAAGCCACCATACAGCGGACTGTGAAAGACAGTTACATGCAGCACAAAATGCAGAACACTACTGCTGCTGCTGCTGCCACTACACGGGCTGCAGATTAGTTCAGCTTTATATCATACACGAGTAAACCCTGAGGCTTGCAGGGCTGCCTCGACAGCTTCCATAACAGTCTCTGGTCTGGCCATCGCCCCCTGACCCACATCTCCACATGCCAGCTTCTTGGCTACAGGGTCAACCGCAGTGACCCCCAGCTGTTGCAAGCTGGACAGGTGTTGTGCTGTAAAGGGGCTTTCCCACATGAAGGTGTTCATAGCTGGTGCCACCTGCATGTAGTAAGACACACTATGTATGCAATGGAGGTCACCCAGATCAGTTCAGGGCTGAGGGACAACAAGCACCATGCATATCAGAGCGCCCTGCAGCATGGATTCCTGCACGTCAGTACAGTTGTTGGAGAGCTGCGCCAGCTACAGTGTGCTGCATGCTCTAGGCTGGTCACAAACAAGTTGCCATATTCATGACCCAACAACAGGCTCGCTCAGCCTGCCCTTACAATCAAAGGCCTATTGAAGTCCCAAGCCCTAGCGATGCAAGTGACAAGATTGTCACATAGCCCATTTGCCATCTTTGCCAGTGTGTTGGCTGACAGGGGTGCAATGACAAACACATCTGCCCATCTTCTCAGTTCAATATGCAACACAGGGTCACCGACTTGAGTCCAATCATGCCACTCATCTTCGTCACCTGCGCACAAGCAGCACAGCAGGGCACACCACTGCGGCTTGACCCAGACCTGCTCCTTGCAGGAGACATGCAATGCAGAAACCATCAGCAGGGTAATACCTTGAATCATGGTCTGCAGCTGGTGCATCAGGCCAAAAGCGTCGGCCGTATACTGTAGCTGCTGTGTCAGTAGCCACTCATGTAACTAAGCACAACCCTGTGGATAGTGTGGATGGTCAACAATAATGGCCAGTAAGACTGGAGTACAGCAGAACCTGCTGGCTGTGTCATGCATTCTTGCTGTGCCAACGGAAGCGTGTATGCAAAAGATTGTCTTCTTTGGCCCAATGCATCTGACATCAGCATTGACCTGGCACAGGTGTTGCCTTGTAATGGATCCGTAAGGTGGTGTGGGGCTGTACCAACATGTATGCTGATCTTGCTTACCTGCAATGGGCCCTATGCCAGATGGGAGTTGCTCCTGTCTAAAGAAGTATCTAGCTGCCTTGCTGCTGACTACCCTCACTTCACCGAGCTGCTGCAATAGCTCACACAGTTCAGGAATTTTGATGGCAGCTACACTGCCTGCAGACAGAGCACGGTACCACTAGATGACCCTGGGTGTGTTCAGAACACAAATGAAGCTGCTCCAGTAATGGAAAGAGCTCTGGACATAAGCAACTACCGCACGTGACACAGTCAAGCCTTGTTTGTCACTCAAGAGAACAAATTGTTCTGTTTTTGTTCCGTTCGAAGCAGGCGTTTACTGGTGCCGAGCAAAAGCCCCTGTCAGGGTGGCAAGCAGCAGCAAGTCTTGGCTGACAACCAGCAACCCATGTTGCCTACCTGTAGCCGCTAACAGTATGCGAGCAGGTCGATGTTCATCCGCATGCTGCATAGTAAAGTTTAGGAAGCATCAGAAGCGGGGGTATAGTGCTCGAAGTGAACCAGCACAGTGGGGTGTATCGCACAGCTTGCAAAAATCAGGTGTTCTTCGCTGCAGCTATAGTTGGCTATCCAGAACAGACACAACATCATATTGTTCAGTCATCTCATGCATCGACGAGTGAACCCACATAGGTGCTGTGGCACGGGTGCCGGGAACTCCAGTCACCACCCGTGCCGTTCAGTGTTCTTCCCGACACGCCAGCGTTTCTGATGACTTGCACTGTGCAGTACAGTATGTAGACGTCTACGCTTATTTCGACGTATATTGCATGTACGTAAGCCAGCAGTAGAAGCCCCCGTAAATATGCTGTAGTCGGTGAGTCTAGCATCATTGTCTCAGGCCATCATGTGATCATCTTGAGCACCTTCTCTGCAGTCCGTGAAAGTCTTGCAAATTTGGCGTTTCCTTTGGCTCTATATAGTGGGTGCATCGTGCCACACCCTGAAATGCCTGCTGCTGCTTTGCCGCCAACTCGCAGTCAAGCACCACCGCTCAATGACCGTCCCTCTTGCAACGTCGTGCCGCTGAGTGCTTAAGTGTTATGCTTGGCAGCTCTACAAGCATCCTGCTTCAGCAGCAGTCCTGCACTAGCAAACATACACAGCCACTCAGGGCAACATGGGCATGCAGCAGGAACCAGGTAGTACACGAGCATGTTCAACTAGTCAGGGCCACCACAGCAGTCAGTGTACGTCTAGCACAGCGAACAGCGCCCTCACGGGACCATGCAGCCACAGGTGTTGTCCAACAGCCGCAGTCTTATCAGCACGGGTGTCAACACCACCAGCAGTGGCAGCAGCAGTCGGTCGATGGTGTGCAGCAGATGCACAATTCACCCTCCACTGTGCCGCCACAATTGCAGCACCACCACAGAGGTGTCTCTGCAAAGCAAAAGCTCAACTCCAATGGAGCCCACTCCCATCATAATACATCAACAATGCTTCAACAGCATCATCACACACAGCAGGCACGATCACGGTTGCAACAGGAAGGAAAGCGCATCAATATTAAAGCAGCAGTCAGGCAATGCAGCACATGGGAGCAACTGGCAGCGTACCTCACCTCTGAGCGGCATCTACAAAATCAAGCCGCAGCGCAAGCCTCCAGAGCAGCTGAGCAGCACCAACAGCAGCATGCTGTCAAAACAAGCAAGCTTTGGAGTCAACTTGATGGTCAGCAGGCTCAGCTGGTACTGCAGCATGCGACTGAGCTAGCATCTTTGCAGCGCAGACAGCCGTGGCACAAGCACGCTCAACCAGATGCCTCCACAGCAACAGTGCAACCAGGTGCCTCACGCGACTTCGAAACTCAAGCACAGCTGTTGCAGATACTCAGCCAGCTTCTGATTGTGGCTTCAAATAGTATAGCTAATGGAGATGCAGTAGCCGCTGCTCAGGTGCTGAGGGCTGCCTGGAAGCTGCAGCTCACAAACCACAACAGCTCTCAGCAAAGGAAGTTGCAGCACCAACTGCTGGATCTCATGTGCAGAGGCTGTGGTCACGCACCTGCTGTCACAACTGCAGCACATGATGTCCAGTCAGACACAATCGGCGCTGAGCAGTCAGACAGAACAGAGAATGATCCTGAGCTTGCTATCCAGCAAGTGTTCAGTGGCGGGACCAACACATCAAGTGTTGCAGCTGATGCATCTGGGGCAGCTGGTAGGGTAGTCAAGCCGCCACCAATAAGAAATGCAAACCTGCTGGCTGATGTTGCTGCAGCTGTTGTGCAACACCACTTGAAGCCGAGTAGCAAGTGGAAGCAATGGTATCGGCACAGCAGTATGGACTTGATGCAGCTAGCAGAAGCCTCAAACCAGTCGTCTGTGCAGCAACAGCAACAGCAGAAAGGTTCAGGAGTGCCTGGTGCTTGGTTCCTAGTCAATGCCCTGCAGCTAGCGGTATACTGCAAACTGGATGTTTTGCAGCATGGACAACAGCAGGAGGCTGAGGGGTTTCCTGATCAAGCCTGGCTTCAGGCCTGGACAACAGCTGCAGCAAATGCTTCATATCCTTTTACTCCCAATCAGCTCCTTATAGTTATGTCCGCAGCCGAGCAGTTGCCCTTGCAAGTGCCTGGCAGCTTCATCAACAGACATTTGGCACCTGAGAGTATCACTGTCCTGAGTGAACAACAGTTGTTGCGGGTGCTAGCTATTCTTGGTCACCTGCAGCAGCAATGTAAGCAGCAGTTGCGACTATCAGACACCTGGTTGCAGGTTGCAGCTGATTCACTGTCGGCTGCTGCTGCTGTGGTCACCATACAGCAGCATCAGCAGCAGCAGCATGTAGCTGCTATGGGTGCTACAGAGCGGCCAGTGACCAGACTGCTGCCAGGTGCTGTACGTGCTGCTGCTCAGCTTCATCTCCCTGTATCAACCCCACAAGTCACCCAGCTGATAGAGGCACTACTCACTGTACCAGCTGAGCAACAGCATGACCGTAGCATGCACAGCAGGACCCTAGCAGCTGCAGTAGAAACCCCTGACAGCAGTAGCAGCAAGCTTCCCACCGTATGTACACTGAGACAGGTGTCTGCTTCAGAGGCTTGTGCAACAGTAGTTGCCCTCGTGCAGCTGAGCAAGCATCATACTTTAGAACAGCACTTGGCATCCCAGTTACAGCAGCAATTGCGACCAATGTTAGCCAAGGCAGATACTGACACCATCATAGCACTGTTCTGGGCACTGGTTGTCAACTGGAAAGTCAGCGTTTCCAAGCCCTTTTTGTCGTTGTTTCTCAATGTCACAAGGCGAAGACTACCCCGCTGTAGTGCCAATGAACTGAGGATGTTAAGCATAGGACTTGTTACAACAGCAGCGCAGCAGTTGATCAAGGTTCCTGATGCCTGGATGAGCAAGTTCCTTCAGTGTACAACAGTAATCCTTCAGCAGCAGCAGCCAATGCCACTGCAACAGCAGCTGCCAGCTTTGCATGCAGGTGCAGCACCAGCCGCAGCTGTTCATTACGCTGCATTCATCAGCAACACTGCCTGCTGCCTTGCTAGATTACAGGTGGTTCCAGATCCACAATGGCAGGCCATGTGGCGGCAGCAAGTCTTAGCAAGCCTGGGTCTCATGACTCCTGAGCAGTTGGCAGATGTCTTGTATGCTGCTGCTGTTTGGTCAGTTGCGTCAGCCACTGTGGACGCAGGCTTGACAGCACAGGTGGCAGCAACACGTCAGGCACCAGCAGTTCAACAGGACACAAACATACATCAGTTGATGCACACTGGCTCAGCTCGAGGTCATCCAGTCAGTGCTCGACACGTCCAGGTGGTACCAGAGCCAAAGTCACCAGTAGGGCAAAGCCAGCAGCAGCTACTTGTCAGGCCTGTCTTTACCCCACCTGCGCCATCAACGCCAGTGCCAGCACCACCAACAGGTATCTACTTCAGCAGCAGCCCTTCTGAAGTCTGGGTGAATGCTGTGCTACTGCAGCTGTTGCGAAATATGCAGCGCTGCACGCCCAAGCAGCTGACCACAGTGTTGTGGTGCCTGAGGAAGCTACAGTTCAAAGCAGCAGTACCCTGGTTGGATGCTCTATATGACCGCTTGCTTGCTCAAGTTGGTCTCTGTAGCTTGCTCCAGTTGCAGCAGCTGTTGAGGGGCCTGCTGCACCAGAATTTGCAGCTGGCTCCGGCCCGTATTGATCTAGTGCTTCAAGCTGCATTGCAGACAATGCAACCAGGTCAGTATGCTATGAACAGCAGCAGCAGCAGCACAGTGCAATGCACAGAGCAGCAGCTGGTTTGGTTGCTGCAGCTGGTGGTGCGCCTGAAGCATGACCCTGAACCAGGTTGGGCCAGGGCTGCAGCCAGGGTGGCACAGCAGATGCTGAGACAGATCAGCAGCAGAGGTAGATGGGATGCTGTGCTGCTGACGGAGCTGTTGGAGAATTTGGCGCAGCTGGGGCCTCAGCTGCCACCTAGGTGGATGATCAGCTACAGGCGGGCTGTGTGGAATGTTGGTTTGAGGAGGTTCACTGGCCTGCAGCTAGCACGTGTGTTGTCAGCCTTGGCAATGCTTCACTGCTCGACTGTTGCCAAGCCTTTCATGCAGCTCGTATTTCGGCGGCTGGGACAGCAGCTAAGTCACATGGACCCACACGCTTTGGGGTTGGCAGGTGTGGCAGCTGGACAGCT
Source organism: Coelastrella sp. M60 (assembly GCA_001630525.1). Taxonomy (NCBI): domain Eukaryota; kingdom Viridiplantae; phylum Chlorophyta; class Chlorophyceae; order Sphaeropleales; family Scenedesmaceae; genus Coelastrella; species Coelastrella sp. M60. Next base: position 3,453 of record LWCB01015001.1, on the reverse strand, counting down.
TGGACTCGTGCCTGCCAGGCCATGGATAGGGAGGTACCTGCAGCGTGTGCAGCATCTTGTGCGTAGCAGAGTGAGGGTGCCTATCAGTGACGCAGGCAATCTACAGCGCAGTGTGCAGTATTTCAGGTGGTGTTACGTCCAGAGACGTGTTGCACCAATCAAGAAGGGTGGGCGCTTGACATCACAGGCCTACAGTCATAGAATGCCTAGAGGCAGAACCTGGAGAAGTGCCAGATCTCGGCTGCTACATGGCAGGTCCAAATCCTCTCTTAACAGCAAGACTTCCATCCATTCAAGTCGTGCGTAGCTGCCCTGAGTATCATATCAGAGATGTGAGCTTCATGCTGAGAGGACCGTCCATGATGGCAGTTGATCATGTCAGCCTCTTACCTGCAGCTGATGGTGGCTTGCAGTAACCTCAGACGCACTATGGCGCAACTGGGTGCTAAGGATCAATGATTTGCAATAAATGTAAAGTATGCACTGTTTGTAAGAGACATAGCAAGCACACAGAAAGCACAACATGAAACATGCACAGCAGGTTGATGCATTATGCAACTAGGGCCGCTACTGTAGATACTGGGACACGCTGTAACTGTTTGTATTTGTTCTCACTGCGTTCACTGAGGGACAAGTCGGCTGTCACCTGTCAACCCGGCCCGGGGCGGTAGTGCACCGCTGTTGTACTGCTTGAAGTACTCTGTCTTGTTTGACTCATAGCAAGCGATCGCAGCCACGATGACGTGTCTGATATGGGTTGAAGCTATACTTGAGCATGGGAATCTGCAAGGAGCCCATCAGAAGACCGAAGATGGTGACAGACGTTGACACCTGCGACCTCGCATAGCCCATACGCCAAGCCGCATATCGCGTCGTCCCCTCGTGTAAAGTGCCGAGAACATGACCACTGTAAGCGCGCCATAGTGAGTCGGTCGGCCTGTTGACCACACAAGGCGGTGCATTCGTTCTTTGTGGGCATCGTTCGATTTGCTTCTGCCGTTGCATGTGCAATTTGCTTCAAGCAACAACTCAGCAACTGCTCCTTTGGCTGCAGCCTGGGCTCGCACGTAACTGCAAGGACACCAACCAAAATGCTTCGGGCAATATCCTGGATGTGCCAGGTTGTGCGTAGCTGAACAGTACAGAGCCAAGCAGTGTCTTGTGTTCATCAAATGGTTGTTATTGTTTCTTTGTAAGCCGTGCTCATACATGACACCACCCCTACAGCCCCACAAGCAGTAGCAGGGCTATGCAGCGCTGTGCTGTGGGCTGAAGTCTGTGAAACCAAGACAGTAACAGCTGCTGCACGGTTCATGGTGCGACAACCGCTTGCGTCAGAAGCTACAGCGTGGCTCGCTTCTGTGTTGACAGGACTCCCCAGAACTGCACCAACCAGATTGTCAGGCCGGAACACTTGATAGCCAATAAGTGTTTGTTGACAGCCTGCACTGGTTACAAGTGTATTCCTGTCTCAGGTGTCGAATAGGTAAACCCCGATTGCAGCTGCTTGAGAACGCTGGGACAGTAACAGGTATCTGTGCACATCTGGGTCCTTCAGCTGCAGTGCAGGTCTGCACAGTTGCGCACTCGGAGGGTTCGATGCTGCTGTACGGTCATTCAGCTTGCTGTTATAGAGGTATTGCCTCGATGCAGCACTCACTCTCAATGCTGCACATGAAGTCACTGTGATGTACATGAGTGCCTGTGTCAATCAGGTACAAGAATTCACAATATGGATGCTTGACATATGTTCCTAGTTCGTGTTTGACAAATACATACTCTGGCTCAAGCTCAGCAGCAGCAAGTAGCGTAGTCAGAAGTAAGTCATTCTTGCAAAGCAGCGTTGTGTGCAAGTATGTCGCAGTCAATTGGACATTGAACCACCCTGTCAATTCGTGAACAGCGTATACAAACTCCTATCTTTCATTGTGCGGTTTGCGCACTGCTAAGGATGATGATCCACCTGTCTTGTACTGCAGATTAGGCAAGCTGGACGGTGAGCCTTCCTTAGGGTAGGTGCAGCTGCTCTTGCTTGCGCAGGAGTAACAACACACTCAGACAAGCTTCTTGGTCACCCGGTTGTTGCTGAAAGATTGTTAATCTGTACACCATAAGATGACCTGTCAAGCTGCATGGAGTACCTGTCAGGCTCATGTCACCCTTGCAGAGTGCTTGCTTATTTAATATCATACACATGTTCGGGCAATTTGCATGTCCAAAGTTATGAAGCTGCACTGGACCACTGTCACAAACTTGTTGTTTACATATGACTGGACCCGAGTACAGAAGTGGTCAAGTTTGACTTCATCATACCAAGGTCTGTCTTGTTCACATATGCAAGCAGTGGCTCTGCAATCCTGATGCTATGGCACGTCAGTGCTAGTTCATGAATACACAAACACGATGCTGATTCACTCTTCGTTTGTTCTTCTTGTGCTTGTGGTGCGCAGACAACCAGCTGGTGAAAGGAAACGTGCTTTCTTCTTCAAGAGGTGGGTTCCAAACCAGCCAATGTGGACCTTACACCAGATTACTGCACTCTCGCGTGTAAAGTTTTTGTGCATGTATATATGATATGCTTGTACCAGTGCAGCTGTACTGGCTGAGTCTGCATGCTGCCCAGCCAGACCCTTGACCAGTTTAATTCACCATGGCGCAGTGCCCTCTACGGCCTGCCCATTGCCATGTGTTGGCTGGTAATCATCACAACTCTGGGTCTGCATACCTCTGGTCAGCTGCATCACCGTTTTCAGCGAGCCGACTTTGATTCTGGCACATGATGCACCTGCTGCCTGCTGACCATTGAGCAATGGACAATCCCAGGTGGAATGTGATTGTCAAACAAGATGCGGCAAATGCAGCGCAGTGCATCCGGCAAAAATAGTTGTGTCATCCCAACCCCTTGTAGGTGCCGTGACTTTGCCTGCAGTGCAACTTCAGACATGCATTGCTGACATCTGCGTTTCTTCAGGAACTTGGGACTCGCAGTCGGATGGAGTCTGGGCTGAGAGCCTCTACACCTTGATGACCCAGCTCTGGGTGGCGGCCCCAGTACATGATATATGTTCAACTATCAAAGTGAGGTGCATCAAACGACAAAGCAAATAACCAATAACAGGCCTGCTGAATTGGGCATTACATATGTTGCATGCCCTTTGTTCTTACATACCTGGACCCTGCACATCCCTGTGTGTTCTTTGACTACCAGACAAAAAAGGAGTTTTCATTGTATCTCTGACGGTACCCGGTGCATATGGCATATGTCACAAGAAAAGATCTGGCTCGTGCAGCAAAGTAGATGCAATTCTGGCTGGCAGGGATAAGCAATTGCTGCTCACAAGGTGCATGATATAAAGCTGTGTTAGGCATATCGTATGTTGCATGGCCCAATACTCCTACAATGGGCTCATATGTTGTTGCAGCTGCCTGTAACAAATCAGGTAAGAGCAACCA
>LWCB01014998.1:0-20341 GCA_001630525.1 Coelastrella sp. M60 | reverse complement strand
CCCAGCATTTGTTGTGCAGATCACAGTGGGGACATCTGAAGTAGCATTGCCTGGGGGGACCCCACAAGAACCATACAGCTCTTGGTTGGACTTCATGTACTGCTGAGCTTGAGAAGCGGCATCTTCTGCTGAAGGTTGCAGGCGGCATCCTCCAGGTGTTGTTGCTGCTGTCCAGCGGATCAGGCCACCACCTGGTCCACAGGGGGTGCCAATGTAGCTGAGCTGAGTAGCAACCTCCCCACCACACTGCACAGGAGAGCGGAGAGTCACCTGCAGAGATATGGACCTGCTGCCTGCTGGCTCAGCACTGCTGGAACTGCTCCCTGCTTCAGCAGCAGAAGCTGTTTGATGATCGCACTTTGCTGCGTCTCGTGCTACTGCCCTCAGACAGGTGGGGCTGCCCTTGCTGCTGGTTGGAGTGCACACTCGTGTTGGCAGATTTGCCGCAAACAGCGGTGCAGCCCCGCAGCTGCCAAAGCGCTGATGATGCCAGGTCCCCCGAGCAAATTGAGCTGTCAAAATGCAGGGATTTCCATCACCAGACTGTTTGACTCCTCCAGTGTTGGGATTTACTGCCACGACCCCAGTGTATTCTATCTGGGACCTGGAGCTCCCACAGCGGCGGCCCAGCCACAAGAGCTGAGTTCCCGGTGTCCAACAGGTGGGCCACTTGAAGGCAGGGCTGGCTACCGTGCCAGAGACTCCTTGACTGAGGAAGCGAGGCTCTATGCAAGAGCTCAGGGCGCTGACTGTTGCTGTGGGTGAATCTGCGATGAGGAGCAGCACCAAGAATTTGTTGAGTGCTGGAAAGGACACAGTCGTGACATGTGGGGATTACAGATTGATGATGGTACAATGTCTTAGTATGCTGTGCACTGCTTGGCAAGGTTGCTGGGCGATGCATCAAACAGTGTTGGCTCCAGAAAAGCTTGTTGCTGGCCAAACATTGCAACCAATCAAAAGTTGTGGGGCGCTGCAACGAGCACTCCATAGGGGTTGACGTACCAAGAGGAGTGCCCCGGTCAACTGCTGCAGCTACTTCTCTGTCTGGGATCACCGCCTGCACATCTGGTGATGCCCGAGTAGCTTCAAGCAGAGGCTGCAGCAAAGCTTCATCTGTGGGCAACTGCAGCACAATGCCTTGCAGGATACCACTGGCAACTGCAGAGCTGCTAGCAGTGGTAGGGCCCACTGCTGCCAGGTGACGCAACTTCAACATGCCTGCAGCTGCGTTTGCTGCATTTTCTGTCTGACTGCTTTGCGAAGAGTGTGGCCTGAGCCCAGCCATGCCTGAAGGAGGCGGTCGAAGAACAGAAACCACAGCTATCACTGGGGTTGCTGATTTGCCGCTGCTTCCAGCAATTGTTGCAACTGACGAACCAATCTGGACGCGATGCCGAGATCGTAGACTGTGCAGTAACCTGCGACAGCAAACATGAATAGTGCAAACGACTGGCGACTTGGCATTCAATATGCTTGCTTCATGACGGTCTAGACGTCGCACTCTGAATTCAGGCTCGAACTTCTCCGTATGTGCAATATAAGCCACATATTGTTGCTGCGACCACAAGTTTGCTGCTATAAATCAATTGTGTTGTTATTTTGTAGTTCGTGCGTATGTAGATAAAAATGAAGTCCCAGATGAGGAGCTGTGGTAAGTGCAGTATATACCTCAATTCCTTTCAGGACTACACACGTAGAGCCTCACCTCCCTGTTGCTGCAGCAGCTCCATCAATATCATGTTTGAACATTATTATATATTTGCCTGCGTAGCCACTCCGCAGCTCGTTGGTATGGGTTTCCAAACCTGTGAAAGCACAAACAACCCTATAAGGGCTTGCTGCATTGGGTCTGGCTGAACAAGATAACTCAGTACCAGTAGCGACAAAAACTCAAGAATTTCAATGATCAAGATTAGTTACACCCGTCGTGGGCCAGGAGTACGTTGCGTATAGAAAGTGGCCGAGACAGGTCCTACCTGAAAAACCATGGTGTGATTCACTACATTCAATCTCTGAAGATGACAGCGCGACCAGTAAAGTGAACAGGGAGAAGCGCGACAGCGTACCGATCATGCTACACTACTATTTACTAGTCCGTGACCTTGACTGTACACCTACAATCAACGATATGTTGATGTGCTTGAGAACACATGGTCTCACCTCGCCACTGCGGCGTTCTGAAGTACTGGTAGCGTGACGTGACCAGCAGTCAGTGAACCACAGGTAACAGGTATGGTTGAGTGCAACAATGAGCAGCCTGTCGACCGCATCGTACGCAAAAACTCTGGATAAAGTCCTTGATGGCCTCTGTTAGAGGAGTACGCAACGTGTAGTGGTCTACATGTCTTGGGATACCCAGGCCATGGCGGAGGTATCAGTGACGAAGGCCTTCGTTTGATTGTTGTGATCTATGATAGGCGATGGGAATTATATCAGCAAAATCTATAATCTTCAATGTTGTTCTTTCGTTGTACGACGATACGATGATAGCAGCAAGCGCCAACCTGAAATTGCAGGGTCATGGTCATCAGCCTCTTTACACGCGCACTATTCGTAGAACAGACGAAACTTCCGTATTGAATGCAATCAGCTTGGACATATCGGTGCTGCACTGACCTGCACGGCGCAGATGTCCCGACGCCAGGCCATGATCAGAGGGCAAGTCGCCAGCTACAGCCTACCCTATTGCGTTAAGTAGCTGTATCCATGGGAAACTCTCCAAGCAGGAGGTTCCTCATCCCCAGCGGCTGCTATGCCATGCTATCATAGCATACTACCGGGTAGTACAGTGGTGAATCATTGGCTGACCTGAGGTATTGCAGATTTGAAGCATAACAAGTTGTTCATCACTTGCAACGTGCTTTACTGCCTTGTCATGTACCAGCTGTTTTGACCTGTATGACAACATGCCACTCTCTGCATCACTCTATGTTCCAGCTTACTTGCTGGTTTGGTCTACAGATGTCAACAGATGCAACTGCCAGCATTCTGACCAGCAGCATTCTGCACAGCAAGCCAGCATCCTCAGCAATGGCATTCAGAGCAACAGCAAACTCAGCAGCAGCAGCAATGGCGGTTAATGTCCATGCAGCAATGGCAGGTGTAGCTGTAGCTGCAGCCAAGAAGGAAGTTGTAGCTGCTATATTGCAGCAGGCGTTGATACAGCAACAGAAGCAATTGTTGAGACATGCAGCTGCAGACTGTTCTCAATGCTTTGAGTGACACCGTTTTCGCACGGGGAACACACAATGTGTCCGTGGTAGCAGCTGTACATCCTGGAAATGAAATCCAATCGCAACTTCAGGCTGAAGAAACCCGTTGTACGGGCCTCTATGGGTGTAGCCTGGCCAGCTGCCCCATAGCTGCACAATCTGCATACACCACATCGGTAACCACAGATGCTCAATTGCAAGACAATTCCATCAATTTTACTGTATGACTGTAAATTACGCTTGGAGGGGGGTGTTGTTGCTGTTGTTTGCAGGGTTCCAATCACGCTAACTACTGCCAGTGCGCACCTCTACTTAAGGAGACTCTAGCATGGGCAGGGTGGGGCCGCCGCCCCACTCACACTGCTGTGTTTGCTGCCATCTGCGTTCTTTTCAGGTAATTTGAGGTCGACTTTGGGCGAAATCTGGGTTCAGCAGCACATCTCTTTGCATCGATGACACGGCTCTGGGTGGCGGCCCCAGTGCATATTATTCAGCTGTACTAGGCATCTTACTTGTTGCATGGCTAACTTGTTGACTTGCTGGTTTGGTCTACAGTTACCGACCTGACGAAGGCCCGTAGAACGGCCGAAACATGTAGTCTTTTGTAACTTGCAGCCAATACGTAAAGTGATTGCCTTTCCTGTCTGGGTGCTGGAAGTTCTTATTACAGAACGTCAGACGTGCTAATACAGACTCTGTATTACACTGTTGCTTCAGTGGACTGGACTCGTACCTTTGGCAGATGACTGCTGTGACAGCGATACCAAAGTGGTATTGCACAAAGATAGCATGGATACTGCGGCTGGAATCAACACACTAGTGAGCACAGTAAACTAACTGGACGACTGTCTACACCCGCCGCTGACAAAATATTGTCTGAAGACTCTTACGTGTTGATGAATGATGGGTAATGTAAATTACGCATAACAAGTTCCCAAAGTATATTCCCTTCCTGTCAATTTCTCCATGACCTCTTCTCCAGCTGCCTGAATGCCCAGTCTAATTCATCCTCTGGCACATACCCCCCCGATCGGTACCTGGCTATTAGCTGATGAACCTGAGCCAGCACAGCAGCGTCCTCAGCAGCAATGCGCGCCCGCGCCTGCTCAATACTCTCAGTGGCTGATCGGCGAATGCGGCTACGAGCAGCAGATACAGACTGCCAGGCCTCAGAGCGAAGGCGGTCTCGAGCCTCCTGTGGACAAATGAATAGCAGCAGCGGCATCAGTGGACATGCATAAGGTTGGTCTACACCATCAGTGCTGCGTTTTAGCTTCACAGGAGAATATGTGGCAGCACTGAGAAGGTTGCATGTTGTGGTTGTGTTGCTCAGGTCCTTGACAACGAGCAGAACACTGATGATTGGGGGCAACCGGGAGATCAGCCCTGGTAGCAGAAGCTGATCACTGGGATGTGCAGATTCCCCCCCAACACTAGCATCACGAGTGCATATGGTAACAAAAAATAAGGCAGCATGACCCACAACAACTCACATCCAAGGTTTCTTTTGGACGTCTAGCTGCCCAGCTGGCTGCACTACCAGCACCCGCAGCAGCGGCAGCAGCCTCTTCCTCTGCCTGCTTGATTCTGGCACGAGCTTCAGCAAGTGACTTCTCCCAGGGTGCCTCATATCGACCACTACTGCTGCTGCTGCCACTGTTGCTGCTGCTGCTAGTAGTAGTTGAGGTTGTTGTCGCACTGGTAGCATTGAAGCTGCTGCCTGGCATGCGAGTTGCAGCGCTTGCTCTGTCAGGGACGAAGCTGCTGTAGTTGCTGCTGCTGCTGTTGCTGCTATTCCGTCCTGCCAGCAGTGTCATGAGGTCTGCTTGCTGCTGCCCAATTTTCTCTGCCAATTTTGCTGCCAGGCTGAAGTTTGTTTGTGCTCGTGTACTGGTGCGACTCATGACTTCACTGACTGCTGCCTTTTCCTGCAGCACACAAGATGAGTAGGCATTGTGTCGCCCAACTGTGAGGGAGCATGACTGATTGTGAGCCTGTGCTGCAACCAACAGCTTACAAAGTTACCAAACGTGGCACCATCCCAGATCACAGTCAGGGGTCTGTGCAGCTCAGCTGATCAGAAAGGAACTCATGCAGCAAGTAGAACTGTTCAACAGCATGGAGTGCAATACCAGACCAATTGCAGTAAAACCCAGTACTTTCCCTAATCACCTTGAGCACCTCCTTGGCTCCCACGTCATCACCCTCTGACACTTTGTCTAGAGCAAGCTTCTCAAGAAGACGAGTCATCTCTTCAAGCTTGACAGCAGTACGAGCGCATGACTCGGCTGTATGAAAGAAACAACAGCAAAAGCATAAGCTCAGTCTTGTGGCATGTTCCTGTGCTTGTGACAACTGTGGCTTGTACCTGGCATATGGCAGTGTCAACTACATAGCAGCACTGCAAGTGGCCAGCAACCTGGTTTGAAAGTGGGTTGCTAAGTAAGAGATTGCTGAACCATACCATTGGGCGCTTGGCAGTTGCACTTGATTCCAGCTGATGCTGCTAAAGCTGCCCTTCCGTTGTACATTCCATGACCAATCACAAACCTGTTTTAACAGCGTCATCTCTTTCTGTTTCCAGGAGCCTCAACGAGTCTGTCAGCTTGAGGATCGCTTCCTCGGTACCGGCAGAACGCTCTGGAGCATCTGACCCTGCAAGACAAGGCAATGTGAATATATGGTGCTGGCGGAGCCTTGCATGCATGCACAGTGTCAATTGCATTGCTGATATCTACGCTTCTGTGGGACCACTACAACCTGCTGAGCGCTGTGACTTGTGCCGAACAATGCACAGAGCTGGCCCAGTAGTGCCTGAATGGTACTGCTTACCTGCTGCCTGCAAGACGATGGATTGTCGATGGCTTGGTTGATGCCTTGTAATAGTTATACGTGGTTGTATGCGGTGAGGTGCAATGGGACGTGACTGCTGCAGGCGGACAGAGCGATGGGAGCCATGCATGCACAAAGGCGAAGAAAGACACCGAATCATCATAGTTTCTTTCGGGATCTGCAGACAACTACGCGTGATGATTCCTGCAAAATAGCCTGGGAGGTTTGAGGTGGAATGTGTCCTCGGGTCCCCAAGGAAGTGGATCGCGGCCCAGCAAAGACCGTGCAAACAGAATAACACACTGCGCCTGGTCGATAATAATGGCACCATACGTCTGAACTAGACCTGCTTCTAGACAGAAGATTACGTAACTACCTCTAAATGTCGACGTATGAGACTCAAACGACACGTGGTCACTCAAACACCCCGCCAGCACAACACTCCCAGCTGCCCTGACAGCTGTTGTCATATGCATAACACTGTCAATATTTTGCTAGAAGTATGCGCATCAGCTGATCCTGATTGGATTTATTGGCAATGAGCTCACTCATAGGCATATGTCACACTCCAGCTAGCCAACATATGTTGACTAATGTGGCTCCCCCAGCAGGGCCCCTCACGTCCTGCCGAAAGCAGTCAATAAGGGTCAGTTTGCGATGCAAAGCTGTCAGGATCACAGAAAGGTTGGCTTACAACCGGCGTGAGGTCGTTAAGCTAGGTAGCCTTGAGGTATGTCCACGATGGCCTTGTCACCAGCCCCACCAGTGAACAGCCCTGCAGTGGCCCAGGTATCTTGGAGCAGAAGCTGTGTCACGCAAAGCAATGCCAAGTGATCATCATGCAATACAATGTAGATTTCACTTGGAAGGTACCCACCTTGAAGTCACTGGAGTTTCATGTCTGTTGTTCACCATGCTGCTAGGTTTCCCCTATGGGTCTTGGCACCTGGGCCTGGGGCAACAAGTTCCTCTGGGGCTATCAGACAGATATGGACGATGAGCTGCAGCAGCTGTTCGATCTGGTGGTGTCCCGGGGGATAAACCTATTTGATACTGCTGACAGTTACGGCACAGGAGCACTCAATGGCAGAAGCGAGCAGCTGCTGGGCAGATTCATACAGTGAGTTACCAACTTATGTTACCAGATCAGCATACACGTTGACAAAGAGCTGCATTGAAGTAATGATCTTGTCCAATTACTGACATCAGCAAACACTTTTTGTTTGTTGAGTGCCACGACGATCGTTTTCATGGCCTGCGGGTGGCGGCGATACGTCATCATATGAATTTTATGCGGTTGCATCACCAGCTGCACCATCTTTTGTGCTGCAGGGAGTATCCTGGTTCTTCACTGACCGCTTCCGACCTTCACATTGCCACCAAGTTTGCTGCGTACCCCTGGCGCATCACCCCCGGCAACATTGTGGCAGCTTGCAAGGGCAGCTTGAGGAGAACTGGACTGCAGCAGATCAGCCTGGGACAGTTGCACTGGTCAGCAGCAAAGTACGCACCATTGCAGGTGAGATAAATGGCTTGAATACAGAGCTAATGGCTTGGATACTTATGTCTGACAGCAGCAGAAGCAGCAGTGATTGGCCAAAGTATCAAGAAGTGTTGGGATACTGAAGGCACTAGCTGTCATCATGGTGTCCTGTGTGCTCTGATGCTGCTTAGTGCTGCGAATGTCTCTCCTTTATGTTGACCTGCAGGAGTGGGCGTTGTGGAACGGTCTAGCTGACTGTTATCAGCAGGGGTTGGTGAAGGAGGTAGGGGTGTCAAACTATGGCGCAAAAGAGTTGCAAAGAGTAGCGAGAGACTTTGAGAAGCGGGGGGTGCCTTTGGCCTCAGCTCAGGTGGGCTCTTACACCGCGCTGGACAGCTGGGCTGTTTGTTGACATTGTTGCAGCAGTTGTAGCAGTACACTATGCTGTGTGCCGATGTATAGCACCGGCCTGCTTTCTCGCTCAGTGCCTCCATCGCTGTGCTGCCATGTCAACAATGAACCATAATACAACCCTTTCCTCTGTCCCTCACTCACTGTCTCATATCACTCTGTGGCCACACAGGTCCAGTATTCTCTGCTCAGTGCTGGTCCTGCTCAATCAGCTATCAAGTCAGCAGCAGATGACCTGGGGGTCACACTGATTGCTTACAGTCCGCTTGCCTTGGGGCTGCTGACGGGGAAGTACAGCAGCAGTAATCTGCCTCGGGGGCCCAGGGGCGGCTTGTTTAGGCAGCTGCTGCCGGGTATCGCTCCCGTCACAAACACGTTGCAAGCAATAGCAAAGAGCAGAAGAAAAACTATGGCACAGGTGAGCAGTGCAGGTTGGAGCAACAATGCTGGAATTGTTGTTGTCAAGTGCATGGCATGGCCGTGGGATGGACACATTGTGTGCACAGCAGACATATTGCCTGCGCACCGAGGGTGAAGCATGATTGTCTTTACGCCAGGCCATGACTATGATGACTCGGCACCAAGTATGCTGATGAGGTGCCTCTGCAGGTAGCAATCAACTGGTGTATCTGCAAGGGAACCATACCCATACCTGGTGCGAAGGACCTGCAGCAGGCTCAGGAGAACCTGGGGGCCCTTGGTTGGAGGCTCAGCAGTGGTGAGGTGGTAGAACTGGACAGTGCAGCAGCAAGGTGCAACAAGCAGATGGTGCAGAACATCTTTCAGACACAGTGACACACACAGTGATGCGACACTAGGCTTGTTGGACAAGATGCAGTGTTCCTCGTTAGGACTGTGAGTATCCACGCTCACTGCACCAGCTAGCATCGCCCGGAGTACGTCAGGCACTTATCCCGCAGAGCGCGATCAAAAAATATCGTTGTGTAACAAAAGTGCATCTGTTCATCTGTTGCACAATCCGCAGAAGCTCAAGAAACTGTTACGCCTTGGCGCGTGAATTTGATTGCCCAGCAGTCAACAAGCTTACCGCACTTGGCTGAGTGCGATGAAATCTCATGTTCATCTAGAAGCTGATTGTGACGTATACGCATTGCGAATCGCTATAAGCCCCCTAACTCCCAAGCAAGCAGCTTGTTTGCATAAGCAGCTCATCCCTTGCTTGCAAATAGCTATAAAGACAAAAGCAGACATGACAGCGACATATGCTCCTCCAACGACGATATCCGCACTCCGGGACTATGTGTCGGGGTCCAGCAGCATGCAGCAGTCTGCAGAAAGCACGGTGCAGCTGTTCATCACGCACAACCACCTAAAGGCTCGCTTTCCCGAGATCAGACTTGACAGACATGTAAGTATTGGCATGCAGGTGCCTGCATGCGGGAGATCATTGCACGTGTTGATCTGCCCGTTAACCACTGTTGGCTGTACTGCAGATGACCATTGAAGCAGTCAAGCAGAAAGTGAACAGCATGACAGGCACCTCAGTGTTGACCATGTTGTTGCACCTCAAGGATGAAAGCGGGAGACCAGTTGCAGTTCTTACAGATGACAGCATAAAGCTGGGCTACTACAGTCCACGTGACGGGTGAGGCAGTTGCTGTCTGGCCCCCAGGCACATACACGCTGCTTATCTGAGCCATGTGGCTTATACCTAGTTGTCCGTGCAGGGTTTTAGGTGCTTCAATATGCACAGGACACTATCAACCAAGTCAAGTGCCAGTAACAGCAGCAAGCACAGCTGGTGCTTTAGTACACTTGCAAGGCCTTGCAAGGCGCTGATCAGCTGCTGCTGTCTTTCAGGTGGTGTCTGCATGTGATCGACACTGATGAGAGCTCGCTATCAGCTCAAGGCTGGCTGGAGGACGTCAGCAAGGTCACAAAGTATGTCATGAGCGAGGAAGATTATGCAGCACGTGACAACACGTACAGAAAGTACAAGGAACAGAAGCTCAAAGAAGATCCAACATGGACGCTGGAGAAGGAAATGTGCATCAGAAGAGGTGTGCACAGTGTAGAATGGACTGATTAGCAGCCACAATCAGTGATGTGCTAGCCCCGTCCTTACATCATGGCTGAGCTCCTGTTGCCTTCCAAATCCAGGTCAATGGTGCTGCTGACAGGCGCTGCTGACTCCGTGCTTGAGTCAATATCAGATAGCTTCAATGCACTGCCCGCTGCTCCTGTTCTTGCTTCTGTCAGGCCTTCCCTACACTGCTCCTGCCCAAGTGGGTCCTGATCATCAGGCTGACATTGCCAGTAGTCTGAGTGTTGGACTACGCTGCTGTGTCGACCCAGGAGAAAGACGGGGCGAGATCAAGTGAGTGAACATCGGATGCCAGATACCGTTCTGTTTACCCCAGGGCACTGTTACCGCAGCTCATCCAGTGCTCGACTCATAAGCAGAAGCTGCCTCTAACAGCCTGCAGAGGCTATGTGATATAGTATCTGGCCAATACATAATGCTGTTGTTGCTTGAAAGCACTCGCTTCTGCAGCCATTCAGTTCAGGGTATTACTGATTGATGTACTGCTGATATGCAGGTACGTAGGTCAGGTTGAGGGCCTGGCTGAGGGCTACTGGATTGGCGTGGCGTTTGATGAACCCATGGGTAAGAACGATGGTTCTGTCAAGGGCAAGCGCTTCTTCACGTGTCCTCAAGGCCATGGAGCCTTCGTGAGACCTGACAAGGTGACAGCAGGAGACTTTCCACCTGTAGATGACTTCAGTGACCTGGGCTCGGATGATGAAATATGAGGAACATGGCTTCTTGTGTAGTCCAGATCATTGCCTAAGTGCCTGCGTGCAGACTGCTGTAGTGACCAGTCTGGACTGATCTGGATTCAATTTGTAGAGCTCTGTATACACTGTCGGTATTTATCCAAGTTGTGATCTGCAGCTGAAATCTGAGTGATTCATTCATTCTAGTACTACCAGCAGTGTGGAGCATCCCCCCAGGTGTCCTATTGGAAGTGTGGATCGTCCATGACGTGCTGCAATATGCACTTGTGACAATGTACTGTGCTAGAAAACAGAGACGTGTTAGCAGTGCCACTGTCGCACCAATGGTGCATTCCTGTAGTGAACATTGTTGAACCAATCGCTGCCTAGTATTCTTTTTTTGATGATGAGGAACAGTGCTGTCTCTGCTGTTCCTGCCAGGACTGCAGTGATTGTGCAGGAACAGTGTGGACAGATTGTGAACTTCACTGTGAAGCCCTGTGCACATTATTCTGTACTTTCCAACTATAATTCACTTGGACACTGTCCAAGTTTGCAAGTGACACTGTCTTGTTGCTCATTGGGCAACAGAAAGAAAACAATGCAACAATTCACTAAACATTTCTCATCATCATGTGAAAAAGACAGGTCGCAGCAAGCACACAAGGCAACAGGCAATCACATAATCATGTGTTTGAAACACTGTTGGCACAAGCGACTCGGCTGCTCCCACGACCTGAAGCAACTGCAAGTCACTCCGAGTGACTTGATACGGTATCAGCTCAGACTCTTACTTACTGCATGGCTCACCTATCAAGAAAGATGTTGGCAACATCACTACTACTACTACTACTACTACTACTACTACTACTACTACTACTACTACTACTACTACTACTACTACTACTACTACTACTACTACTACTACTACTACTACTACAAGTTACCCTTTAAGGGTTATCACCCGTAAGGAGCCAACACATGGCTCATGGGGGTAAAACATATAGCAAAAGACGACGCATAGCCCAGGTTCAACCTGAACATATGCAAGACACAACCATCACAATCAGAACACCAACATGAATTGCCACATTACGTGTGTGCTTGCTGCCCAGCAACTATTGGCAACCTGTATATTTCACATACTGTAAGCCATGCCGCATGGAGGCCTGGTGGAATGATACAAAGCAAGCAGCAAAGACAGCTTGAAGTCTGTTCATACCCTAGCTGATGGTGAGAAGCGCTGGAGCTGTTATGGGTAACGCTGCCTGTTGACATGACCCTGCAGATTTCTAGTTACCGAGAGGCACCCAATACTTGAGACTAAGGGCACGCATTGGCCATACGCTCCAGAAACTGGTTCTAGCAACTCATACATGATGTTGCATTACATAACCTGGTGACTTGGCAAGTTGACAGCCACCATCAGCCACAATGACAAAGCCACTGGCTTGATGATCCATAACTTGGGATAGATTATTGCAAATTAATGCAATATAGATCGGATCTACCCCATACCAGACCTGGTCCATTGGTCTCAAATGCACACAAGTTGTAGCCCATGCAAGTGCCCTCCATGACCTTGTCTAGGAAACAACACAGACTCGACCTCAATACCCCCACTGCTGCTGCTGCCGCCGCCAGAGAAACCACCACTCAGCACAGATTCTTCCCTGCCATAGCGAGCCTGGCCATACCTGACAGACCTGCTGCTGCCAGCCCGAACACCACCACTACCACCAGCAGCAGCAGCAGCAAAGCTGAAAGAAGAGAGCTGTTTCTGCAACTGCGCTGGCAACTCTAAGAGGGTCAACTTATTGCAGCTGACTACCAACCGCTGTATCGCATTGATGCTAATAGATGCACAGAATGAGATTCTGAGATGACGTAATCCCCGCGCACGTGATATGCTACTGCCTTTCATACCATCACATGCTGTCAGGCTCAGGTGCGTCAACTGCTGTAAACCCTGCTGCTGCTGCTGCTGGCTGGTCCGGAGATTGCTGCTGCCAGCAGCAGCAAGTTCAAATAGTTTGTCGGTCAGGCTGTAACAACCAACAAGTGCCAACTTCTGCAATCCTGTGTTAGCAATCAGTATTGGTGCCAATTCACTGTCAGTAACACAACTTCTACGGAAAAGCTTGAGTTCTGTGAGGCTTGTCAATCCTGATAATGCATCAACTTCCTTCCATGCAGATGTTGAACCGCCCACTGACAAGCACTGCAAACCCCTGCTGCTGCTGCCGCCGCAACTGCTACTACTGTTGCCGCCGCCGCCACCGCTGCTGCTACTGCTGCCGCCGCCGCCGCCGCTGCTGCTACTGCTGCTGCCGCCGCTGCTGCTGCAGTTGCTGATCAGCGCATGCAACCCACTGCTGTGTAAGCCCTTGCATCCCACAACTGACAGAGTCCGTAAATGAGGACACTGAGCACCTATGAATCCTGCTGTTACATTATCAATGTAACAGCCATCCAATGTTAGTGACGTCATCTGGCTGCCTGTATACCTGAATACCTGCCCAAGGATGGTCTCTGGTGTTGACACTGCTGCTGCTGCTGCTGAGACTGGTACTGCATTGAGCCCATTCGCTGCTGCTGCTGCCGCTGCAGCAGCAGCAGTCCCTGTTACTGGACTTAGGGTTCTAGGCGACTTCAAATCTTCCATGTCAGACAGATCCAGAACCCTGAGACCTGATAACACCCCCAGACCGGCCAAATGCTGTAACATGATCCCAGTAACATTGTTACAACTGGCGAGCTCAAGACCTGACAGCCTGATACTGGGTAGCCTGACTGTCAGGCCTGAGCTCCCTGCTGCTGCTGGTGCTGCTGCTGCTGCTGCTGCTGGGGTTTGCATAACAGCACTGTCTGTGTCATCCCCCAGATCTAGGACCGCTTCTAGAAACTCCTCCAAGGAAACTGTATCATGACTATGAGCCACTTTTGCTGCATGTGAACCACCAGCAGCCACAGTAAAATCTGTGGCAACGCTCTTTGCATTCAGCTTCTGCAGATTTGCTGACTGGAGGTGCACACTAGTGCCAGCAGCAGCAGCAGCAGCAGCAGCAGCAGTGATGGCACCCAGTACAGCATCTGAGACACCAGCTGTGTAAGACAGTCCAAGATGCAGCTCAGTTACAGATCCCAAAAAGCCTCCGACAGCAGCAGCAGCAGCAGCAGCAGCAGCAGCACTGGGAAACCCTCTGGCTGCTGCATAGCCAGTACTACAGCGCATCCTGCTGCTGCTGCTGCTGCAGATGACAGCAGCTGTCCATGTTGTGATCAGCTGCACCAATGCTGACGCACCAGACCTGGTGAGGTCTCCGATGTTGAGGTGTCTGAGACGCCCTGTCACTACTGCTGCTGCTGTCGCCAGAGAAGATAACCCATTACTTGTCACCTGAAGCAATGCAGAACAGCAATGCCAAACAACAGAACACAGAAAACTCAACTCCAGGATGCAATCACAACTGCCAAGATACTCTACTTGAGTGGGATGCAAACCCTCTTTAAAAAATAATCTTGATCGTTGAGAGGGAAGATAAGGTTGCAATCCAATCAAAAATGCAAGGAAATTCAGCACAACATGTACGCGGAGACAGAAAGGGTTGCTTCTGCATTCCTAGCCACCAGGGCAGGCACCTAAGCAGCACCTCCTCAGCTCACAAGTCTGCAAGCTATCATGCAAGCCACATCCCCACGACTGCCATCCCAACCATGAAAAAAGTTCTCACTCTACCGGGACTTGAACCCCGCACCTGTCGGCAACCCTTCAAACTCAAATGCGTCAGCGCGGTCAAGCCTGCAGCTATCAAAGCCACATCAGCATCACCAGCAGCCGTGTTACCAACATCCAGCCACTGCAGATCACAGCAGCAGGTTCCAAGGTACCCTGGCTTGATCAGATCACAGCCTGATAGGTCCAAGGTTATCAGGGGCAATGCAGTGCCTGTCAGAGCGCAACGCAGCAGTCGATCTGGGAGGTGGGGGTTGCAGGAGAGGTTGAGGTGTGTTAGGGATGAGTTGTTGGATAACAATGCGGAGAGCACAGTGTCCTCCTGAATACAGCAAAGCAGCAGTTGAGAAATCTCTAAGCAATGATCTTGGTGGTTGGGTCCTGAGCAGTAGTAGAATGACAGTACAACTGCACAGGCTGTGTGGTTGAAAAACGATCTGGATTCTGTTTCATGCAACAACTCCACTGTCAATGACTGCACTATCAGACATATGCAGCCCTAACATGCAGATACACACGTAGTTGCTCGATGAAACCCTTGCTGTTACGCGTTGAGATCAACATGAGCCAAAACCCAGCTCAGTTCAACCAGATCAAGCACAGCTCAGACGGCTCAAACTCAACTCACCTCGCAATCACACTCAGCGCCTCCATGAGTCTTGCACCTGATGGGGTGCCTCACCAATCCCGACAGATGGAGCTCCCTTAGATGACGCAGCTGATGCAGCCAACCATCTGGCTGCTGCTGCTGCTGTTGTTTCTGGAGGCTTGTGAGTCCCACAGTGCTGCCTTGCACCTGCTGCTGAGGTCGTCTACTTCCCGCTGCTGTTGTGCTGGCCGGACTTGATGATCTCATGAACATATGAAGATCATCAGAACCATCAGATCTCACCTGTGCAGTCGGCTGCCTTTGCTGCCGCTGCTGCTGCTGCACCTGCTGAATCCTGTCACCCATCACCGCATCTCCCCCGAATCTGTCACCATCGGTATGTTCATCAGCAGGTGACTCAACAACGTTGCTAGTCTGCATCGCTGGCGCTGCTGCTGCTGCTACTAGCCCTGTAGCTGCAGCGCCCTGCGACTTCACCACCTCCAGCAAAGGGAAGCTGGTATCATTTACCACAAGCCTAGTCAGGGTACTTGCCCAATGGTGCAAGCATACTCCCCCAGTCCAATGCCACAGCTGTGAGACATCCAAGTCTGTGAGACGCCATGTTTCAGCAGCGGGCTGCAGCCAACGTTCAGGTAGAGCGCTGCACTTTGAGAGGTTGAGAGATTGCACTGCTGGGAACTGCTGGGCTAGCTGCGGCAGTCTGTGCTGGAGTTCTGAGTGGAAGCTTCGCACATGAATTGAGGCGACCTGCAGTGTTTGCAGGACGAAAGCACACTGCTGACAGCATGGCAGGAAGTGTTGTCAACTATGCACAACCAAATGCTGAATTGATACTGAATTGAAAAGATGCAGCATTGGCTGCAGCTTTGGAAGCAGGGTTGCTGTTTTATCTAGCGCGTTTCCATAACCTGTACATGCAAGGACTGCAGAGCTGCAGAAACTGCACTTATTGCAGGCATGGTTCGATTGTAAGTAAGAGTCACATGGGGCAGGCCAGTTGCTGAGCTTGGGCAAAGCTTTGACGGCAATCTGCTGCGCTGAAGAAATAAGTGGCAAAATATGCGGCTCAACAGCTTGCTGTCTGCGAGTGATGTTGCGTCTACTGCAGCACCCATGCATTGTTGAGAGCAGTTGCATACACACCTTCAACAGTACATATTAAGGCACAACAGCTGGTGCTTGTCGTTGTGAATTAAAAGGATTAAGATAGGTGAAGTTTACCTTGCCAAACTGAGCATACTTGACTGTGTTCCATATTGTTTTGCAGATGGTTGCTGCTCTCAAGACTTCTCCAGCTTCTTCTAGGGAGTCATAGATTGCCACCTGTTGCAGAGCGATAACATGGCCACGGCATGAGCATGGACCAGACTTGTCCTAGCATGCTGCTTATGGCATACGCAGGAAGGCATTGTGGCGTCTACGACTGTCCTTGACAGGATGCATGTGGCTTCTGGTCAACAGCAGATGAAGCCCAGGGGTCAGCTGTTTGCTGCTTGTCTTCAGTAAGCAGGACGCTGCAAACGCAGTCATCGGCAAACAGATGCAGTTCGTGCTGCTTTGTTGACGCTCACGATCAGCGAGGGTGGCAGCTGTTGCAGCTCAAGACTCCCTAGGCCACAGGCCTCTTCTTGCACAGCAGCACTCATGCCGATTATCGCGACAGACGCCGCTGTCGCTTCAGCACGTATCTATGATGCTCATCATCCGACAAGCTAGCAGATGGTAGACAGACTGAGTACGCTGCAAGCGCGTCTGCGACCAAGGACTCGACAGTCACGATTGCTCCTGCAAACACCCCCGATGTTTTGCTACAGAGGTCAGATTTGAGTATCATCATTACAATATTAATTGTTATCACAACGCACAGGATACCAACTTCCCACAACCCCATACCTTGAAGCAAGCACAGACTGTACCCGGTAGTTGTACAGCTGAGTATGTACTGCTCATGACAGGTGCCAGTACAGAGTGACCAAGCGTGCCATGGTAAAGCAGCTAGGTGCATAAGAGACAGAACAAGGAGTGAAGGCCAGATGATTCCATGTTGCCCAACAGATCAGCTGATCACTGGCCTAAGACAGTGTGCCAAACACGGCCCAGAACTCCACCACACAAACAGTGTAAGCAACTATCAACCTGCAACGTTTTTCTTCACCTTATCTGAGCTATTGTACAGCATCTGAGGTGAAGCATCAACTCCATACTGCAGCAACATAGGTCACCATACTGCAGCAACATAGGTATAATGTACACTGCTGTAGCACTACGTATACGTATACGTATACGTATTTCAAATAGTTCCACGACCAATCAGCCACAGCAATACTGCCATCGGCTGTGACACTACAGCTCCAAAACACACTTGATAAACACAGCACCTACACATACACGTTACTGTTAGCACACTTTCTCAGGGCTGATTGGGCACGCAAGACCTGCTGCATACTATTTGGCACATGTACAATTGGAACATAACCCTGTATTGCCGACTGTAAGCCAGATGTGACCCAAACACCCAGCTAGTTGTGCAGTCACATGTCCATAACTTATGGGACATAGCAACTCTAAAAGTACACTTACACACGCAGTAAAACAATGATACACTACCAACATGCACAAATAATGCCAGTACTGCTGTGCTGTATACACCAAACATTCCTTGCTGCTGTCCCTCATTGTCTCTAAACCCTAGACTCAATGCCACCAGACAATTATGGCATCACCGCACATGCGATTGACAAAGTACTCCTGGACCACAGAGCATTGCATCCTATCTGGTGCATAACCCAGTAATGTTCAGCACTGATATGGCAGACGCAAAGCAACAGTACATTAGCCTGGGCATCATACATAATAATGCAGAGTATAATGGTGGTGATAGCACTTGTTTGGCACGGGGCATGCACCGATGTTGCAGTGATGGATATGTACATACCATGTGTGACCTGACATGCTCAACATGGTACAATCAGTGCCTCACATGATGTGTCAACACAAAGGGTTCATACCATGCTCTCAAGCGATCTACCCCAGAATATGCCATGGACAACATGGTGGTACTGGCATATCGATGAGACCTGTTGTGTTGCCTTGCGGGCTGACTACTGAAGCCACAATACCAGATCAGCAAAACAGCCTTGCCACACTTACTGCCTAATTGCTGTCAGGATATACAAGCATATGAAGCTGTGCAGCTATCTGCTGAATCTCTTGTAATGCGTCGGCAACTGACATCTGCTGCTGCTGCTGTTGTGGCTCTCCATGACCCTGATCAACACAACCCTCCTCCTCTTGCTGCTGCTGCTGCTGATATTTAGGACAGCGTACAAATTGTCGCCCTGCTGCTTCTTGAATCAGTTTCACAAATGCGCCAACTGCAATATCACGCTGCTCAGCAGCAGCACCTGGACCTGCTGCTGTTGCTGCAGCGTGACGGCCCTGCATACCCATGTGGTGATCAGTGATATGCCGCTGCTGCTGGTGGCCTACTGCATGCATCGCATGACTTCCAGCACCTACTGCTGCCCCTACCACTAAGGGATTTGCTGCATACGTTTCCGCATCAATAGCAAACGGCAAGATGTCACTTTCAGATTCATCTGGCATAACCGACCCAAGCAAGTGATCCTCTCCTGGAACAGCAACACCAGCAGCATCTACCGCTTCTCCTCCTCCTGCTGCTGCTGCCATGTCACCTGCTCCAGCAGCAGCGGAGACACCCTTGATCTCACCAACACCGATTGCTTGTGCGGCTGGCAGGTTTTCTTCATGTCTTTGTCTGTTACAAGCCCCTGTTCCTGCTGCTGCCGCTGCTGCTGCTGTTGTTGCATCTCCTTGTTCAACTGACCCAAACCCACCAGGTAACACCACAGCAGGAGTCATACATGTCCCTGCTGCTGCTGGTCGCCGTACCCCAGCAGCAGCAGCAGCAGCAGCAGCGCCGGGCTGTTGAGCAGCGGTACTGAGCACCAGTCCATGACCGCTGCTGTTGCTGCCGCTGCACCCCAGCAGAGCAGGATCTAGCAGATCACCAAGAGGAGATATGCTAAGATGCCGGGGTAGAGATGCTGATGCAGCCACATCAAAGCTGCTGCTTCTACTGCTCCAACTTGGCCGTCTGATCGTCGCCAAACCTGTTATATCACGCACGCCTGACACATGCAGTGGGGGAGACGGCGTCCCAATGCCAGCACCAATGCCGCTGCTGTCGCTGCTGCCAGCAGCGGCAGCAGCAGCAGCGTGGACGCCACCTGCTGCTGTTGGTCCCGATGCTGATGCAGCTGCGCTGATCAACCGCTGCTGCCCCTTGGCAGCAGCAGCAGCAGCACCACCACCGAGGCCAGCTTTATGCTGATCTGTTATGCTGAGCAATGATGTACCTAACGATGCTGCTGATGGTGTGAATGCAAACGGCAACTGCGGGCTGCATGAAAGTATGCTCAAGGGTCCTCCTGGGGTGTGTGGCTGTGTTCCAACACTAAACCCTGCTGGTAATCCACAACTCAAAGTCCTGCCGTGATCTAGCTGGAGGTATCTACTACCGGGGCTCGGGCTCGGGCTTGCAGCAGCAGCAGCACCAGTGTAGTAGGGGTACTGTGGACGAATGATGATCGCGTTAGATCGTCCCGCTGTTGCTGCTGCATCTTCCCTGGACGTGGCAGCATCAGAAGTAAAGTGAGTGTCAGTAGCCGCTGCATCCTGCTCCTGCTGCCCAGATGATGCTGTTGCTGCTGCTGCTGGCAACTGGGCAGCAGCAGCGTTGAAGGGTGGAGATACAGATGGCGAAGTAGTGTTGCTACCAGACAGCAGCTGACCAAGCATACCCCTAGGCGCAGCAGGAGCAGACGATGCTGCTTGCACGAGCTGCTGTTGTACATTCTGCTGCCTTATGCCGCCGAGCTGCAACAGGCCGCTGCTGCTGCCGCCATCTGGCTGCTGGCGCTGCCCGCCAGACAGCACAGCAGCAGATAAACCTCCCAAACCTCTGCTTGAGGACTTCCTCTGCTGCTGCTGCTGCCAGCAGATGCTGTTGTTTGCAGCAGCAGTCTGATGAGGTAGTACATCAAACTGCCCACACACTCCTCCCACTGCTGCAACATCTGCTGCCTCAGCAGCAGCAGCCATGAGAGGTAGGTCAGTAACAGAGCGAGCTCTGCCCTTGCTCCTGCTGGGTATAGTAACTGGTGCACTCACGACCCTACATGTGGGTAGGCCAACAGACACCCCTGCTGCTGCTGCTTGCTCACTGCCAACAGCAACAGCTGCAGTTTGTGGTGGTAGGTTCACATCAAGACCCTCAATCGGCAGAAACT
>LWCB01014982.1:0-15800 GCA_001630525.1 Coelastrella sp. M60 | reverse complement strand
GCAGAATAGGCCAGCATCACCTAGCGCTATCAGGCTGCCATCCTTCACATACTCATGAGCTTGTTGCCCGGTGATGCTGCAAGCAGATAAGGCAGCCTCACATGAGGTCAGTGCTCAGGGATCCAGTGACTAAGCTGTGCATGGAAGTGTAAGCATACTGTAGCATGACAGTCACTGACATGGCATGCTGTAAGAAGGAGGATTCAAAGCCCCATTGGCCTTGGTCAGCCCATCGCTTACCGCAAAACTGCAGTCATTGAGCCACTTTGAAAGTGCTGTAGCCATCATTGCTGGCACAGTGCTCAGTAATTTGGAGCCAATGGCCTGTGTTCCATACACGGCATTCTATGGCTGAGGCCATGCTGGGGGAAAGCACTCACCAATGCCTCGTGATAGACCCATCCTCATCCCATTGCTACCACCACCTCCATTGCCAACCAGACGGTTATTGCCAGCAGCAGCAAACATGTTATTGGCAGTACCAGGCCTGACCTGGGTGCCACCACCCAAGCCTGGCATAGGCATGCCAGGTGAATCTCCTGCACTTGCGAACATATTGTTGCCATGGTACCTCCCAGCAGTACCAGGGCGCTGCAACCCAGGGCCTATAGTAGCACTGCCATGCCCAAGGACTGCGTACAGAACAGCAAACACCAATGTTACTTGTTGATGCGCCTTACACCATCTTGTAACTGACCTGGTTGAATGCAGGTATGCAGCACTCCTAACACTAGTAGGCGCCCCACACTTTGTTAGTCACTATTAGCAAACGGTTTGCGCCCATCTGGATTCACTATAGTTGTGGCTGCCTCTTGTTACATGTGTCAACTCACGTGCGCCTGTGCTGGGCATAGTAGGTGAAAATTCAATGATGGACTTGTGCTGCTGGACAGTTGTGATCTGCATACAAGAGGAACATGAAAAGAACCGTTCTGGCAGGTTACTATATTTGCCCACAGTGATACTGGTAACATTGATGACCTGCCACTCCTCATGCAGTGCCATGTACATGGAAAATCTTGCAACTACAACCTTGATTGCAGCCACCGCTAGCAGGTTGGAATGCTAAAGCAGCGGTGCACTAACCAATTGGGTACCAGCTCCAAATGGTGACCGGTGTCCAGGCCTGCCGGACAGCTGCCCATTGCTTGCTGGGATCATGTTTCCAGTCATTGCAGTGCGGCCGCCACCACCCAAACGTCTCTTGAGCTCCTCATTTTCCTGCTGTAGTTCCTTGAACATCTCCTGCAGCTTGCGAGCCTGCCTGTGAGCAAAAATGTGTGAATAGGTTGCAAATGGCATAAGGAGCCGCTCCAGGACCTGTTCACCATTGTGGCAGATAGTTCTCCCGCAACAGTATCAGAACCTGGTACGTGTAGCAGATATGCCAGAATTACCAACCCTGCTTCCGTCAATCAGTGCAAAGGCATGTCACAGGCATCTGGTGCCACCTAAATTCACAGTCACTCTGACACTTTGACTGGGCTATGAGGTGCTTTGAACAATCACAGCAAGCCGGATTCACTTATGCTTCAAGCATAAGTGAATTCAGGCTGGATCAAGGTGCACTGCCTGAAAGCACTCACATGGCCTTCTGACTATACTTTTGCTGGAGTTCTTGATTGTCCTGCTCAATGGCATTCCTCTGCTGCACAGCCTCCTGGTACTTGCGCTTTGCTTGCTCATAACCCTGGTGCACTTGCTGCAGCTTGCTTTTGCATTGATTCTGCATCTTTGTGAACTTGTTGTTCAGCACTGTCTGCTGATACTGTGCAGTCAGCTGCCTTTGCTCACAGTAGAACTTGATGGCTTGCAGTGCAGACTCCATGATTGTTTGTGGTGTCTGCCCGCACAAGGCCAACTGCAAGCATGTAAGACAGCAGTGAAGTCAGCTCTGCATGGTGCAATTACTATGAGATGTAGGCAAGGCATAGTAACCACCTGTTGGGGTGAGCACAGGATGGTGTCTGAGTCTCAGCAGCCAGGCCTTGTGCAGATCTTGAACAGCAACACAAACAAACTTTTCTGCCTGGCTTGAGAAGGTAGTGGAATACAGTGTCACATCATGTGGGGTCCCCTGGCCAGATCAGGCCGCTGAGCTGCCATGCACAGCATGTTTTCCGCAGCAATGTGGCCACATAGCACTGCTGCAGGGGTTATGTAACTGGACTTGTGATCAACACTATTGCCCTAGCCAATGCACATTGATCATGTCTGGAATCTCGGCTAGCTCAACCCCTTGTCGGGACAGCTGTCATCACTTTCAATTCTGCTTTGAACTTTAGTACATGTTACAGCCCTCTGCAACACCATGCCAGGGCTAGGATCGACATATAAGGGTGCATGGCTGCTTGCCCACATGGAAAGCCAACATCAGATGTACCACGGCAGAGTATCCTAACAAACACCTCACCTGACAAGCTGAGCTGCTCTGTAGCAGGGTAATCAGCTTCACATTGCTGCACAGATCAGAAACAACAGGTGATATGCATGTGTACAAACTATATTGCTACAGCCTTGAAAAGCCAATTGGAAGCCTTCAGAGCTGGCATGCGTGCTCTGCTGGCAATTGGTGCCTACAGTGTATAACCGTTATGTTGAACAAAGCAACCTACCTTCTAGATATTATGCCCTCACAAATGGGGCAAGGCTGGTCTCCTTCTATGATTGACCGAGCACATCCAGTGCCTGCAAGTGAAAAGCCGATTCACTTCTGCATGTCCACTCAATGACCTACATATCGTCTCGCTGCACTGAAGTCTTACTGGGGCAGCAACCAGAAGTGCAATTACTGCAACAACTGCATGTGGCATCAGGTACACTTGCATGCACTGGGTCCCACAAAGCTGAGCTTGTTGAGTGCCTGATGCTCTTACAGAACAAGTGGTTGCATGCTGCAGCGACACACTGAGTCTTGGCTTCTATTTCCTGCAAGCCAGTACAGACATGAGAGTCAAGGTCCAAGGTCCTTGTGTGCTGCAAGCCCTGTACTGTCTCACAAAGCAGTGCATTGCCATGCATGTACTGTATCTACTACATTAGGGATAAAGGCATCTATCATACCTGACCACATCCATTGCACCGGAACTGTTCCATATATCAGATCAGCTCCAATGCTACAGGTCCTGTCAGCACTTCCAAAATCTTCTGTGCTTGCCTGCTGCAGGAAGGTTCCATGGCACACATGCACGACAGGTCAAGTAGCGGTCCTTTTCTAGCTCTTCTCGTTTACTCTGTCTCACGTTTCAGCGTTGTTTTCACGATACTGCAGCATGCTGCAAGATGCGGACCTGAAGTTGATATCAAACAGAGACTTGTATTGACCTCCCGTCTGGACAAGCTACAATTGTTAGCACAACGCGTTGTGACCATCAATCAGAACGCAGTGAAAGTATGTTCCAGCTGCTCTGCTGCTTTACGGTGTGGCACTGTCATCGCCTACTACAGACCAGACGGGGCAGTAAGAAAACATCCGCGTGGTACTGTTTACGTGGCTGGCCGGACACAAACAAATTGTTTGGATTTCGCAAGGTACAGACTGTCAAACGTAGGCAGATGTCACACGATTTCATTTGCGCCAGTTGGTTTGAACTGCATGTTACAATTGCAATGCCGCGAAGCGACGCAGAGTACCTTGGTTACCTCATGAGCACCACAGCGATCTGTGCGTGACATACAGTGTGGTGTAGTAGAATACATGCTCTGACTGCTGTCGTCCAAGCAGCCACAGCTTACAGCCTGCCGGAAAGACCTTGAGCCAATACAGCAGTCATTAGCCAACCCAGCGGGAGTCTTGCCGAGCACTGTATGATCCTGACTACTCAGCAAAACGAGGATGGTCCATTACCATTTGCTTCGTCATTCGAAGGTTCTGTGTTGGCCTGCAGCAGTTTCACAGGCAGCTGCATAGTGCGGCAGCCTCAATCACACCTACCTTCTGCTGAAGTGCACATCCTTGAAACAGCTGGGTTGAAGCTGAAGGACTCCGTCACCTGTGTTCCCGTAAGTTTCCATATCATCGCAACAAAGAGAAGCTTGTTGAAACCGGCATGTGCTTGCAGCAAAACAGCAGATGCTGCCTGCCCTAGCAGCACCTCATGAGAGAGCAGCAGACAGTACATATTAATGACCTCACTGCTGCTGCCAGACCCATGAACATTGTAGCCTGTTGATTGATCAACAGATAACAGCAGTAGCTGTCTGGTACATGCAACACCCCTTGCACTGTACCTGCTTGCTGCAGGATATGATCATAAACACAACCAAGCTGGCAGTGCCTATGGCTGTTATGGTTGCACATGATGCTGTTGGAGTGGATGCAGACAACATTGACGGCTCAGGGTTTCTGGGAAGGTAAGGCATAGTCAACTGCGAGGAAGTCTGCTCGAAGTGTGTACTTATTATACAGGCCGTGCTGTTGCCTCAGGGATGCGCAGGGCTTGGCTCCCTCTACTACGCTTGCATTGCTCCAAGCTTCCTTCATGTGTTCAGGGCATACCACTGCAGAGCCTCTAACAGGTGTAGCAGTTGTTGCCAACAAGTGGTGCAGTGTCACTCTCTCACCTCCAGGCTTGCTGCTAATTCCCAGCTATAGCTACCTAAGCATCAGTGATGCAGATTGCAACCATCGCTTTCAGCCATAGCCTCTTTGATCAGTGGTCTGTACTGCTATGTTGTATCCGAAACACCTGCCAAGATCCCAAGCAGCCTGTCTATTTCACAATTGCCTATGCCACTGCTAGATCTTGAGCCTCAAAGTTTGCCTGACTGTGAAGGTCATCGACATACGATTGTCGCTGCGCACAGATGCTGCAGCATGGCCAGTACATTCCGTCTATGTTACTTGATGGTGCCCTGCTCCTTGGCTGCTCATCCCACAACACTCCAGGTGGCATTTGACAGTAGGTGAGATGTTCAAGAATGGGGCTGTGGTGAGGTGGCAAAGGCAACAGTCATGCACATTAGATCCGAAGGCTGACATGGCTATGCTGCATCTTGACAAGCCCATTAAACATGTCACAGAGATGCCATCTCTGTGACTGTTTGGTAGCGAAGTTCGCTACCAAACAGCGTCTGGCACTGTCACTATGCAATGTTCAACAGCGTGAGCCATGCTGATGAGATCCAGCTCAGGATATCAAACATGATCATCTGTAATGATCAAGACGAATCCATCTGTCTGAGTTGACTTGCTGTGGGAACAGTTCCTTGGTAATGTGGTAATCATGCAGAGCTGTATGCCGTAGTGACTGCCCGCAGCTACCTGGTGTTGCAGGTACAGAGGGAAGCTTATCCTGCATTACTTTGCACCCTCACCTGGTCTGGCCAACAGCATTCTGCAGCTGCTTCAAGACTTGGAGGAACTCGGCAGTGCTCAGCAGCAAGATGCTTTGCAAGAGACGGTGAGAATGCCAACTAAGTAGTGTCATCCAAAACTGTCACTGAAAGCAGTGCTCAGCAACAGATGCAGAATGCAGGCTTTCAGGGTGCAGGTCTGATACAACTATCGGCATCGTTATTGCACTACCGTGGTACCGTCTAGTGGCACTGTGAACAACATATACCAGTATTGTCGACACTGTTTTGAGAACCATACAGATACAGATCTAAGGCTTACACTGCTCAGCACAGTGTGGCATGCATGCGGGTGCAGAATCATTGCAGTGCATGTCAGTGGATTCTAGGCAATGGTGCCCAGATATGGTCCGTCAGTGACCATCCATCAGTGCATTGCACTCCAGCATGCCATGTTGAACTTGACCCTCTCTGCTGTGCAGCACGTGCATCAAGTATCCTGTAGGCTGCCAGGCTTGGCAAGCCTTCTTCATTGCTGTTGTCTGGCTGCATCTGCTGCAGTACATGACGGCTGCTGCATCCGCTGAAGGCCTGCTGACATGCCTGTGTGGCTTGTCAGCTGTAGATGCCCAACTTCCTCATCAGACTGCCTTGCAGGCTCTTGTAGGAGTGTTTGGTTCACTCCAAGAATTACTGCATGCTTCAATGGCAGACTTTATGGCTTGTGGTTGTGATGAGTTGCAAGCACAACGGCTCTGGCAACTTTGCAGCAGCGTTGACATGTAGGCGGTACTATTAGTTCAAGTAATGCTCAGGAGTAGTACTCAGGAGTGGTATTCAGTGCCCAGGCTGGGCGGTCGTTGCCATTCGAACGGTCCGAACGTTGCGTGACACAATAGATACCGTTAACTCAGCAGCCTGGACACATCTAGATAGTGTAACGTGCAAATCTTGTGGATACGACCCCACTAGATTCTGCAAGATCAGCCGCCACATCGTGCACAATTCTGTGTCTTGCTGCCAGTGTCCTGTAGCCTCAGTTTACCATAAACGTTTAGGGGAGGCAAGTGATTTATCCTTACAGCAGTACCATCTGGTACTGCAGAAGATCAGAGCTTCATCTATTACTGACTGATATCTTGGGGAGCGTCTTGATCATCGTCAGCAACAGGCGCAGCGATCTAATAATATTTTAGCACTGTTCAAAGACATGTAACACATTCTGCATAAGCCTGATACCAACACAGTACACAATGGCCAACCATTCATATTCAATGCACCTCAGGCTGCTGCTTATGCTGGCTACTGTTGCTGCTGGCCAGTGCGCTGGACCCTGCACTGGTTGGTGACTTCTTGTTGCACTCCAAGCATAAACCTCCTACAGTGTAACAAACCATATGCCAGAAATGGGTGTGCATGCCGCAACTTTTTTCAAGCTTTTCTAGGTCCTGAGTACAGAGGACAGTAATTTCTAGGATTACGCCACCTTGTCCCTCACGTTACTGCCTGCTTTGCCTGCTGCACTTTGGTCTGCTCCTCACGTTGCTGCCTGTTTTGCCTGCTGCACTTTGGCTTGCTGCCACAGCTTTTGGTATGCCTCGGTAACTTGTTCCCACCATTTCTCCTCTTCCTGAATACCAACATGCTCTTGTTCTGCTGCCACAGCTGCACTGGCACTCCGGCTTGACTCCACCAATGCGCCTGTTGCTTCTGCCCTTTGCTGCTGCAGCACAGCCAAGAACGCTGAGAGATCTTGTGCTGCTTGGGGTGTCAGGCGCGGAAGGCTTCTTAGCAACCTGGTCCTGTGCATGTGCATGGAGGCAAAGCAGTAAATGTTCTGGCTGTCAGTGACCGCACTGTGGGAGATTAGCCGATGAGGGGGACATCAAGATCAAACTGCTGCTCAGTGATCAGTAGGGTGGGGGTTACTGCTGTTGCCTGAGAACAAATGAAGCACATGCAAGGCTGCAAGACCTGTCCACCAAAGCATAGTGGTTTAAAGGGGTAGCTAGAGTGGTACTCAGACATAAGAATCAATCAATCAGAGTTTCAGTGCCGCATGTGGCCCTCTGTTATTAAGACCAAGTTGCCAACCAAACATACCTGCGAGCAGGGCCCTCCTCTTCCAAGGTCCACACATCCTCCTCATCATCTTCCTCTAAGCTGGCATTGATGCCAATGCTCATCAATGCACAGCGCACATCAGACCATTCGTCTTGGCCTGCCCAGAAGTCATCTTCAACAGAGTCTGCCGAATCACCTTGGCCTAGTGTGCCAGGGAGTGCAGTGGACATACTATTTGCTACGTTGGTGCTGCTATCCGCGCTCGATGGCCTTTGATGCAGCAGCACCAGCAAATCTCGCAGCCGTTCTGACAACAGTACGTCTGTCTCATCCATGCTCACTGGCTGATGCTGCCGCAAAATGCCAATGGCTAGTGACAGGCTGTCAGCATCCAACATGGTGAGGTCATCCAAGTAAGCTAGAGGGTCTGACAGCATGCTGTCATCCTCTTCATAGCTAGCTATTGTTTCAGCTGTGTCACTGTCTGAGTCGGAGTTGCTGAGAATGGTGGCCGCTGTTACCAGCTGGACTGTTTCAGGGTTGACTGGTGTGTCTGACACAAATTCCAGATTGGGCGATGTTGCTGCTGCTGCTGTGGAGTCTGGCAATGCAGGGACTGCTGGTTCTGACCTCAGCGTAAAGGCTCCTCTGTGACTGCTGCCTGAGACAACATTGGTGGCCCAGTATGAACCTGCTCGATAACCTCCATACTGAACATGTGCTGCCAAGGCCTGAACGAAACAGATAGTGCATCAAAGGTTGCTACTCTGACGCTTGGACTGAACACACAGCAGCAAGTGCAGGTGTGACCAGAGGTCTACTGCAGGGAGTGCTTTGGGATGCTAAGATGCGCCAACCTCAACTGCTGTTCACCAATCTCGTGCCCAAAACTGTTGCCATGCACACCAGTACTGATGTGTCGTGGCAGTTGAGAATACCGTTGGTGAAGTGCATAAGGAAATGGTGATGATCAAATTTGTAGACTGATTATGTTGCTAGTGAACTGACAGCTGGGCAACTACCTTTGGCTGTTTGTCTGTAGGACTGGAGCTGTACCCAACAATCTTGACATTGGTCGATCTTGATATGATGTGCGGAGCTGCTGGTGCCATTGCAGTGACTATGATGGCTTTGCACCGAAATCAATGTGAGGGAGCCGGTTGCCCGAAGCTAGTGATCCCGAATGTGGAGTAGAGTGAGGAAACTACGAAGGGTTTGGCATGTGTCCTGTGCGTATACTGGCTGGCCGAAAGAGCACAATCAGTGCGTAACTACGCTATCGTGCTGCTGAACCAGAGTTCACATCAGGAAGAGGTGCCTGTGCCTGGAGCAGGATTCGAAAGACAGTCCACGTCAGTTGTCAGCCTATCATACTAGGTATCGTGCTGACAGGGCATTTGCGACCAAATCAACACTGATAAACAACATTCGAATTGATTTGCCGTGGCAGTGAAGGCCTCTCTTCACCTGATCAACTACTATGTGTTTGTAACAGTTTGGACTCTACCCGTGTTTGGCCATAGGTTGCGATGATCCCTGCATCGCCTTCGTATCGCTGGTATACCTAATGTGGGAAACGACTTTGCGCTTGCAGTGTTGTGTCGTACCTGCCTCGGCTGCTGCTTGATCACGGTGAAGGGCGTGTGGATACAGCCGCTGAAACCTCTTGCAATGGGTTTGTCAACAGAAGACGTACTATCGGTGCTCAAGCAGCACGCCGTTGACTTTCAGAGTTTTGAGCATGAACCAGTTATGACATGCGATGAACAGGCAAGCGCGCTGTGTGTTCACGCTCAGGCTCCAATTCAAGGCCTATATGCATGAACCATCAGTTTGATGCAGGCCAATGCTCTTCAAGCCGTTGAAGGCCTTGTAACGAAGAACCTGTTCCTGCGGGTGAGGCACTACAACAGCATGATGGGGGCTTCTATCTTCCCGCCCTCCTGCTTCACTCTGAGGCACAGCTGCAGCCATGAGTATGTTTACTTGCTTACATCCATCTGCTTTTAGCTGGCAACATGGTCAAGTGGATGCAAAGCTGAGCGTCTCCATATGCACTGCAGGACAAGAAACGCAGGCAGTACCTCATCACAGCACTACCAGACACCAAAGTTGACCTCAAATGTGGGTTCACTTCACTACACTCATCACCATACGTACTGAGCTCAGTGTCCCAGACTTTAAGCCAATGACAGCAATTGCAGCTGACAAGCAGCCTAGAACTGCCAGCCGCCTACAGGCAGCACTTCCAGTAGTAAGCTCTTTGTCACGTTAGGTAGCGGATTGTGCCACGTTGTACGGTGATCACAAACACACTGCCAGTCTGCAGTCCCAATATGCTGCTCACCGTGTCGCCAGGGCACATAAGCAGAACAGTAATACAAGCAATGGCACCCGGCCTGTCGTGATGGTCAGCAGAGCTGCTAGCAGCATTGCAGTAGTAGAGACGCACGTTCTTGTACCACTTGGCGACAACACATGGCGATGGGAAGCTTAAACTGCGCTTCTACTTCTGTTTCTGCAGTGCTGTCAGCTCGCCTGGGGTGTGGTAAGGGAGGATTGTCTTGGGCATCACCGGAGCTGCTGGCGGAGTCATTGCAGGTCAGGGAACTGGGGACTGAAAGTGTTGTTTCACTGGAGTCTTGGCAGCTGAAATTGTGCTGCTTGTGCTGATGGTGTGTCTTGGTTGAATCAGCAAGTGATCCAGCCAGGCTCGTCTGCTGTGAAACCCCAAGGCAGTTGACACTCTTGGTACAGCACTTTCCTAGCAGGTAATGCGCAGTGTGTGATCTGGGGCTCAATGCATAGCTGCCATCAACTCATGTTCGTACACAAGCTGTGGCAGCTGCTGGCCAGTGCTGATTAGTGTATCATTTGTGTCTCAGAGCTTTGTTTCTTGTTCTACTGCTGTTGTCGCTAGGTTGAGCCTGGGTGTGTGACTCCCCTGGCTCTTGCCAACAGTGACTCTTGCAAGCATGTGCTGCTGCTCATTGACAACAAGCTGCAGGCAGCAGGCAAGAAGTTCTTTGTGCATCCAATTGTGAACTCTGCTAGTGTGCTGATTGACTGTGCAGGGCTGGACAAGTTTCTCAGGTGGGTTAAAGGGGGACAGCACACTACTGCCAGTGTCTTGTGCCCCGATCAGCACTCAATAGTCATGAAAGCCGCTGTGCTCCATAGCATTGTGCGGTGTGTAGATGCAGCAGGCAGACATCTGCTTGATCAGGGTGCAAGGGTGCAGTCGCACGTCTTTGTACCAGTGCCAGCACAACCGGGCATTCAGGACCCTGCCCCAACAACCTGCACACTCTAGTGCTTCTTCTTTTCAAGTCAGGTTGTCATTGTCTGCCAGATGTCTGAGCTCTTGTTGCCGTGATTTGTCCACAGGGGCATTGGTCGTGAGCCAATCTATGTTGACTTGGAAGCTGAACCAAGGATTGA
This sequence comes from Coelastrella sp. M60, assembly GCA_001630525.1. Classification (NCBI taxonomy): domain Eukaryota; kingdom Viridiplantae; phylum Chlorophyta; class Chlorophyceae; order Sphaeropleales; family Scenedesmaceae; genus Coelastrella; species Coelastrella sp. M60. Next base: position 5,000 of record LWCB01014982.1, on the reverse strand, counting down.
CCGGGACAACCCACCTGATCTCAAGCAGTACGCAGATACAATAGAAGCTCCACCAAAAGATGATGATGCAGCAAGCAGTACAGTCAGCAGTGCAACACCTAGTGCAAATAGCAGTCAGGTCAACTTAGCAGCAGCAGCAGCAGCCCCACCTAAGGCCAAGAAGGCTAGCAGCAGCAAGACAGCAGCAGCAGCAGCAGCCAAGCAGTCTGATGCAGAGCACCACATAAAGCTCACCAACGTGGTGTCCCGCACAGAAGAGCTTGTCAACATGGTAAGAGTGGCAGCCCTGAACATGTGCATCATGCTCTTGGATTGCCAACACACCTCCACACTTGTGTTGTCATGAAGCAATGCTGCTTTTTGCCTGCTTACGTACCAAGCTTTTGTCTGTAATACACAGGCTCCCTAGATTGCAACTATGCACAATCCCGTGAATATATCGTCAATACGCAGTGTGTGAGGGAGGATGTGCTGCTGTGTGATCGGTGCTGCTGTTGCTGTGCAGGTGGCCCAGGCATTAATAGGCAAGTCAGCAGCTGATGCAGCAGCAGATGAGTATGTGCTCAGGCGGCTGAAGGCGGATGTGCAGATGCAGCTTACGGCCTTCAAGAATGCAGCATACACAGCTGGTTATAAAGCAGGAAAAGAGGAGGTGGTGGCGTATGCAACAAAGAGATACGCTTGACCTCTTCGTGGGTTTCTTTATAATTAGATGCATGGTTAAGGAGGCCAACCTGTGAAACAGCATGTGACTGTGACAAGTGGTTTGCCTGGATCACATATTTGATGGCCTCTCTGACCGTCACCCAACATCTGGGTAGCACGCTTCATGCAACGTGTCTGCACTGCAGTGCAATGTCTGCAAAATGAAAGACAATGGAATAATACTATTCTTTTTCGCAAAGGGGTCTGCTGTGCTGAAGGCGTGTTGTATGGTCAACACTGGTATCCAGCTGTCTCTAGGCGTGTCAGACGATCAACATGTTGATGGCCAGTGTCATGATCATAATACGGTATTCTGGTCTTGGTCTGTCTACCGTCGCGACTGCAGTATGAAGCACTGTCACGATGATTGTTTAGACTGGTATCACAGTGTAGTCGGCACACGAGAGGATCACCTTGGTTTGACCCTTATTGCAGAACACCTCAGGTTGAGCGCCTCAATCTTGACATTAACTGCACTGGCCACTGCAGTCACGGTTACTAACCAGGAGTCCTATCAGTGCCAGTCACTGGCAGAACTTGGCACTCCCAATCAGATGAGGCCCCAATGACAGAACATTGATAGATCAAGGTCAGAAGATGCCCCTGAGCACGAGGACGTTTTTACACATCATACTCACCATGGACAAAGACTGGTGCACAAACACTGGCATATAACACGCGCACTTTGAGTCGGTAACAACACCTCATTGTTAGGTGTATAAACTACCCATAAGCCATAGCAATGTTGCCATCGGCCCTGCGCCCCACTTCAGAAGCGGACATTCCATGCAGTGTGCTTCCAGCAGTATGCAACAGCAGCTCACCATTAGTGCCGCAACAGTGTTTGCATCATCTCCCAGGTGTAACAACAATAGTGCGATATGACACGTCTGTTTCACGCTCTTCTCTGCTGCATACGGACTTTTCCCTGCTACAATTATATGTGATATAGCTGATTATCAGCTGCAATGCTATACACTGCATCGCTTGCATACCATTCACAACACCACAAGCATATCCTTGAGAACAATAATACTACCCAGACGTATAGGCTATGCTGCTTTGGGACACGATCTATTGGTGCAAACTGGGCGAATGATTGGTGCAGCCAACAGCACTGCTCCCCAGACGGCTTCCCCAATAGGTAGCAAGCAGATAAGTGTTACGACCGATGGCAGCGCAGTGGGCCACTGACGCACATCACTCATTCCTGCCTCAGCTTGGGACCTTACACCTCAGGTTGGCAGGCCCCTGCACAATTACTACAACTCTACAGGTCTGGTGCATAGTTCTGATAAGCAGGTCCACCTGAGAACACGGTGCCCAGCACCTCCAGCCAGTTGGGAGCCTCCTTCTTCCTCTGCTGCTGCTGCTGCTGCCTGCCGTCACCTCCCCAGCCGCCGTCATCCCTCGCTGCTGCTGCTGCTGCTCGCTCCTGAGCCTCCCTCTGAGCCCTGTCCCACTCGGCTCTTGCCTCATAAGCCGCTCGCTCCAACTCACTGCCAAAGTTGCGCTTGTCAGTAGCAGCACCCCCTTGATAGTCTCTGTCATACTGCCTGGTGTCTGGAGCCTTGGCTGTGGTCAGCTCGGGTGCTGCTCCACCACTCTGGGCTTGCTTCTGCAACTGCCTGAGGTAATTCTCATAACCCCTGTCACCTGGTTTGGGGTGACTAGCCATCCCAGCGCCTCCTCTTAGGTAATCCTCATAACCTGCTGGTGATGCATGACCTGCAGGCAGCGTGTCCCTGCTGCTGCTGCTGCTGTACCCTTGTCTATAATCTCCCAGGGGTCTGTCTTCCACAACATCCTGAGGGAGTGAGGGGTAGAACCTTCCTCCAGCTGACTGCCTGCTGTTGTAATTTGAGCCATAGGGTTCAGTACTGAGCAGAATGTCAGATGCATCTGGCGCTGAGGGAGCATAACTGTCATCAGTACTGCTGGTGTAAGGGTTTGAGAGAACACCTGGGGGGTGTGACTCCCAGCTGCCCCTCTGCTGCTGCTGCTGCTGCTGGTAGCGTGGCTGCTGGTAGGTGTCTTCAGGACGAGCATGAACATCAGGTGCTGTAGGAGGGGCACCCTGACAGTCAACACAGCAGCAGTCAAGTCTCAACTCACATGACGATTGTCTTGCGACTAACTACAGACCTGTGTGTATGCTTCCATGCACATGTGCACCACCGATGTATCACAAACGCCACACAACAGCATGAGACACACAGCCCCCTAGCATGAGACCCACAACAAGAACCTTGGCTGACATAAGAAATCTGAGTGCTAACCCACAATTGCTGTTCATGTATCACTGTGTGCATACCCTCACCATCTGATACACATATAAAAGCCGACCTCTGCATTATAGAGCCCTCTTGCTACGACCACAGTCCAAAAGACCAGCAGTGTCCCCCCCCCTCGGGCAAACAACCGCACACAAAACCAGGCGCCCACTTCAACCCCTTCTCACCTCTCTTGCCATTTCTGCCTTGAGTGCTGCCAGTCTGTCCTCAGCAGCCCTCCTGTCAGTCACACCAAGAGCTGGACGATGTTGAGGAGAACTGCCAGAAGATCTCACGCCACCAACACCACCATACTGACAATACAAACATGACAACAGCAGCAAGAGTTTCATATGAGATCCATGACAACATGACAACATCACCATGCATGGATAGAAAATCAATGAAAACTCCTCTGTCGTCCTGCACTGGAGCTCTTTGCACCAATTGGGATGAACGATCGGGATACTTGATTGCATTGAGCCTTGCATATCATGCATTTAACCTCAGATTGAACGGTGTCTTACCATCGCAGGTGCTGAAGGCTGCGCATCTCTCTCATCATCAAAAGGTCTGCCATGCACATTCACTTGAACAGCAACACCAGCACCAGCAGCGCGAGCAGCAGCAGTCTCCCTGGCAGCAGCAGCAGCACGCTCTTCCTCCTGACGTTGCTGCTGCTCCTCCTGCCTGCGCTGCTGGTGAGACTTGCCGCTGTTGATGCCCAGCAGTCCCATCAAGCCCTTGCCCAGAGCATTCACAACCTGACAGCAAGAAACACATGTCAATACTGCATCTACCTCGGCAGGTGTGCATTACTAAAGCTGCACACACGGCCTGTTCATGCAAGCTGCTCAGTTCAAAATGCTTGGTGTACTCACATCTCCTGCATCAGGCACTTGCTTGGGCTTCTTCTCAGCCATGTGCAGCTGACTCACTCGGCCCAGCACAGAGTCGAGATGTTCCAGCTCATCTGAGGGAGTGCCTGCAGGTGAAAACAACGACAGTATCATCTTGTCAACGGCCGTAGCGATGTGGGCTATTAGTGGTTTGAGGTCAGTGCCATTAGCCAACCAGCATAGCAACATACAGACACATGTACTGGCTTATAGCAGCAGAAGTTGCACTTCATACATGACTCCCAGGTCTCTCATTGCAATGACTCACCTTTCCTGAGGGTAACAGCAACAAAGGCCTGTGGGTCATTGTCCAGAATGTTGGCAAACAGGTAGGTGGGCTCACCTGAGAAAACAGCAGCAGCAGCAGCAGTGCAAGATCAGCGATCGTCAGCAGAGTCAACACAGATGAAAGCACCCACTTATCTCCAGGGGTCCCAAACAAACCCACCAAGCCGCAGCTTGGCTAACAATTCAGTGTGCAGAGAAGCCAACATGAGACCATTGTAATGGAGCTTCAATCCTTGGCAAAGCTGCTAGGGAAGGCAAACAAATCATCCCAACATCTCTTGTTGACAAACAGCACAAGGGATCAGCAAGCCTGCTGCCATGGTCATCCATTGTAGCTGCACTTGCCTCAACACCATGCTTTTGCAATTTGTGCCTTTGATAATATCAGCTGAACAAAAGCCAACGTTCAACTTTGCCACCACATCTGGTGCTGCACTCACCAAACTTGCTGACTGTTCTCAGGATGTGGTTGATGCTGGTCAGAGTCCAAGTCAGCTGGGGACCCACAGACGCATCAATCATTGACAGACTGGTAACACTGCTGCTGCTGCTGTAGTCATCAGGGATGGCCAACACCAAGGGGTTATCTCGGGTGAGCAACTCCTTGCGCTCATTGGCCACCTTGGACATGCAAATAGCACATGAAGGAAACATCAAGCGGGGGAGTGAGTGTGCAGATGCCTTGATTATCGTTCATTGAGACATACAATGAAGCAGTAGGCAATGGGGAGCCTGCTGTCGCGAGGGCACAGTGGGCTGCATTCATATGCAGCAAAGCAGGGCAACAGTGCAACCTCCCTGGCTTCCTGCATGAATACTGATACTACCCTATACA
>LWCB01014980.1:0-10649 GCA_001630525.1 Coelastrella sp. M60 | reverse complement strand
TTTTTAATACGTCTTATCTACGTACTTTATACACCTGCGTACTGGATGGTATACGATACGTAGCCGTCCAAGGTACCCTTGCATACGTTGACCATACGCAGCCGTATGGCTTGCCGTATGTAGCTGTATGCAGCCGTAGGGATATACCAGCCGTAGATTCATACACAAAAGTACGGGATTAGACGTATACCAGATTTTAGAGACGCACAACAGTAATCTATGACAATCGCTCACAAGTCAACCCAGTCGCTCACGATTGCTACAGCTGATGCAGCCTGTTGAACACCTCAGTGACAGGTGCATGGGTGTGCTGTTTAGCTGAGTCTCATACGCACTAGGACAGATGCAAAGCAACTAGCGGCCTTAGTCACCCACTTTGCCCAACTTGGATATTGACATCCATCTTTGGCTGCAGTAAGGGATGAGCATCAAAACACTGCAGGAAACTGGCGGGGTGCACTGGCTGCAGGTGGCTGTGCATACATGTATTGCGACTGATAAGCTAGGAGTTTCCTTGTCACAGCTTGCACTTAGGTGGCTTTTACTGCTTTCTATCAATACAAGCTTGTTGGGAATCCTTCCAAGGCCTGAGGAGCACTTGTAGCACCTCACTGATACTACTTGGCAGGCTTTGCCAGGATGGCCAACAAGCTTGTATACCAGCAACACCCACTCTGGCCACAAGGCCCTAGGGATGCCATCCAAGAGTCAGCGGACTGCAGACACTGATAACCATGGATCCAGACATGGAAGAGCTGATTTCTGTCCTGGCTAGACTCTGTTGAGTCTGGGGCAGACACCAGGGAGCATGAATCAGCCCCAGCCAGTCACCAGACCAGGTGCTGGCAGATGACATTTTATGTGGCAGAGTGCCTGTACTCGTCGATCAAGGTGCTTACCATCGCCCTGGCCAGGTCACATGTTGCATCATGTGAGTGCTAGCCGCACCTGCTAAGTGGTGCATCTGGCATTTGTATCAGACAAAACCGGCTGGCAGGTGTGGCTCATCACTCATAGCATGCAACAGCTGATACTTCACAATGTTATATGCAGCAGAGGATCAGCAGCTCCTCAGAGGTGACAATGCAAGCAGACCATGTAGCCGATGTTGTAAAATGGTAGTCAGAAACCATTGGCTTATTGCATGCTTGTAGCAAACAGAATGGTGCAGTGAGGAAATTTTGTGCCATGATATGCAGCAGTACGGTACTGTGAGCTCCATATACCCTTGCGTATTGCTGTGACGCTCGTTAGTACTGGATTGATACATGTCTTGTTTTGGCAACTCCCTCACTTGCTGAACAGCAATACCTTCCAGGTGTGACACCAATCAACACCAAACATAACTTGCAATGCACCACGTGGTGCACCAACTGGACAGGTGCTAATCCTGATGCTGCATGTGCTCTGCTTGTCAGAGACACTGGAGGAGATCCCCATGCACCATGCCCAGGTAACCTTCATGACCTGCAGAGGATTCTGCTTGAGCAGTTCCGGCACCAAATGAGCATTGTTGAAGGTTCCTGGGATCACCAAGTAGCCTTCAGGAGTGCGCACTTTGTGTTGTAAGCTGCTGCAGCATCTTCCAACATTGAATGACATTGTGTTTCTTGAACATTCCGTGCGCTCTGGTAATGCACATCACAGGCAAGGTGTTGTTGGTTAGTGTCATGTATACGTCCCAGAAATTTATGGCGGTCCGCGGATCGGCTTTGCAGACCAGTACATACCAATGGGTCTGCAGCCGGTCTGCGACTAAGTGGGATTACGGTCTGACAGACCGGCCGGTCTGTGGTTTGATCTGCAGGACCCGTCGTCATATCGTACGGTATGACACCCGGTCTGCAGGCCTGGTTATCAGATGATGCGGTCTGCAAGCCGATCTGTCATTGCCTGCCAGACCGTGCGGTCTGTTGCTGATCTGTAAGAACGGTTGTCATGCCGTGGAGTATGCTCGCCGGTCTTCCGGTTATCCATCAAAGTGTTGCTTCAAGGCACCTCGTGAGGCCTCGTAAGCCTTTGTGCAACCAGTGGTTTATATTATCTTGCTACAGTACTGTTACTCTTTATGAATTTGTATGGGGCATCATTGGGCAAGTGGCGGTTGCAACTAAGAGTGATCACTGACCATGCCAGTGGCAGGGTTGTGAACATTCATAGGCTCACTATACATCAACTATTGTTATCTACTAATGACATACAAGTGAGGTTGATGACGCAAGTTGGATGTACCAACATAACTGAAAGATATAAGCGGTACCGGTGCTACTAGAGCACCGGGATGTATGTTCCTAGTAACCAGTGCCACTGGTTACTAGGACAGTATGCCTTGGCACAGGGTGCCTTGTGCATGCCACATTGGACACATTAGCATACCTCTGGGACTATATGCACTACAAGACATCATTCAAGGCTCACAGGGAACATACAACATGATTTTATGACAACAGTGCTTCAATTATCGTTAAAGATCAGTGCAGCCGGTCTACGCCCCGGTATATCACACCGTGAGAGCTGACAGATGGGCCCCAAGATCCGTCATACGGTATGACTCATACCGGACGCATACTCCACGATCTGCGTTCATCTGACAGACCGGCCTACATGTCTGGGAATCTGAGGCTGGTCTGTGGGGCCCAGCTGGCCGATCTGCACAGACCAGCCAATCTGCACAGATCGGCTCAGACCAGGAACAGATCGACACGCAATTTTTAAGACGTACTGGCAGGCCCCCTGCCTTGCAATTGGCATGTGATGTGCTGCATTGACAAAGCAAGTTATTGATAATCAGCAAGTCGACAAGGCAGTGTGTGCAACCGTTGCCATATCATAGCTCATGAACACATGGTCATACACACAGCAAGAAACAGAGGTGCCACAGCTTATCAAGCTTACCAACATGAGGTTGCTACTTCTGCCTGTACGAGCTCCTTGACACTTTGTGTTGCAGATGCATTTAGGCAAATGAATGGGGTCCACTGTGAAGGCCTGTCCTACCAATGAATTGCTGGTGGAGTGCCAGGTCCAGCTGGTCCCCATGGCCCGTTTCTACATGCTGGAGGTCAGATGCAGCTGGGGACGGCACCACCAAATATCTTGCTCAGGAGCGTTGATGGTGTGTCGCAGGGCACAGATTGGAGCAAGTGGCCATCAGTGAAGGAAGCCTTCCACAACTATAATGTCCAAGTGAGTCCTTGACAACCAACTGCATGCCTTTGATGGTGTTGTGGAGCATTGATTTGGATTAACCTTTCCCATGAGCCACTAGTTGGCTCCTCACGGGTGTGAACCCTCAAAGGGTACAAGATTGCATGGTAGAGTGATCAAAGCAATGTTGATGTGTGGAAGGTCATTGGGGTGCTGTGAACTGTACAGGCGTGTGGCAACTTTCAGGCCATCTGTCTGATACAATATCAGATAGGCTATTTGCTGATGTTAACTTGGTCTTTGATACAGTGATGTCGCAAGGCTGTATGTCAAAGTTGGGCTCTTGTCTGCTTTTGCTGCAAGAAACAGGCTGCAAAAGGGGTACGACCTTAGACTCGCTGGTCAGATCTGTGGTGCTGTACAGTCATGCAATATCACCACAGACCTTCCATGCCTCTTTTGGTAAATGTGTTGCAGGATCGCGCTACAGGGCAACAACCGCACTGCTGATGACGAGAAGTGTCTGGCGGTGCAGCTGACTTCAGCCGCTGATTAAGCTGCTGCATGTTGACCCACATGAAGTTTCAGCAGATTGCTAAGCCCTGCTTGCTTGCCTGAGTTGTTCATGTAGTCTTGTCCAAGCTCTTGGCAAGCTTTTCATGAGCAATCCATGCAGGCATGCAGGGCCGCCCCAAGTTGGTGCCAGACAAGCCAGGAATCTACTCGCGATCACATTCGTCTTGAGCATCACCAGGCTCCTGTAGTACCAGATCTGGTACTCTAGAGTCAGTTGGATGCATCCAGTCATATGTCTTCTGAGTTGAGATGATATACTGTGTTGGCAAGTAGTTGCTGCTTGCAAGTCAATAATGCCCTTTCCCAGATTCCATCAGAAGGGCCTCAAAGAAGGTTGAGCGCTCAAGGGACTGCTGTTGCTAAGTTGTTGCTGTTTGGTCCTAGTGGGCGCTCGCAGTACCAATTTGATACATAATTCAACTCTCTGGTTGCTGCCCTTCAACGTAGCACACCTGCTTTGCTTGTGTGTTGCCCATAGTTGTGAAAGAGGCTTTAGCACTTGCAGTTGAGGTGATGATGAGCTTGTTACATGGGAGGTGGTCTCCTGAATCAACCAGTTGAGGGTGTGTACTACAGTGTATTGTATTGCTTGTAATGTATAACAGGGTACCTGAGATGATGATGATGATGATGATGATGAGCTTGTAGTACTGCTCCTTGGAGTCCTCAAGTTGCACGGCTTTCATGCTGACCTGTGCATGTGGCAATGCCATGAGCTAGCGCAGTATCCCTGGCTGAGGCTGTTGGGGTTCAGCCCTGAGGGTTGATTTAAGGTTGATTTGAGGTGTTGCATTAAACTTCTGTGACCTTACACCTGTATATTCTGGGCTTCACGTTCTCGTCAGTAGACTTTATCAGCCTGTACGTTACACGCCACTCCCCGTTGCTAAACCTGGGCAGTCTACGTGACCATTCCTGACATGCATCTGTACATTTGCTGACTGCGGTGCAGCAAACTTGCTTTCACACCTGCACGGCTCAAGTGTACATGCACCTGACTTCGACAGTTGGTTGGGCGTTGAATGCTGCAACAGCCTTCGTAGTCTAGCCAGCTGACAAGTTCAAACATTTTGATGTGTTAGCCAATTCTGGCACTCTGACGAGGTCGGACAGCAACACCCCACTAGCACCAGAACAGAAGATGATCAGATCATGGCAGAGCCATGCTGACAACAAACACTGATGGGTGCTGGCACCAGTGCATTTTATTCAGCAGTGTCGAGCATCTTACTTGCTGTAGTAGCAAAGTGCACAGCAGTCTTCGACCAACCTTGAGTACAGTCTCTTACTGGTCGAGAAGCGCACCAAATCCCTAAAATCACCTCACCCTTTAGAATCATACAGGGGGGTACCAAAGTCTGGCATGTGTGATATTTATCACAATACAATATGATAATTTGAGTGCATGAAACACTCCAAACAACAATAACGATGATCTTTGCATCATCTCTCAGCACCAATAAAATTGAATCTATCCTGGCTTTTGAAGGCTTTGAACTTCAGTCAAGACTTCATGTCCTCAAGCTGACCAGCCAACTCATCCTGGATGTCTGACAATTTGCTCAAATGATTCAAGCAGTACCTCAATGAATGCCGCCACTGTCTCTTCATTACTCTGTACGGATCAGCAGCAGCTTCTCCCACAGCAGCAGCAGCAGGACCAGCACCTTGGCTCCGAGATGGTTGCGGCAGCAGTATGGTAAAGAGACCTTCCATGAGCTGCAGGCCGAGCTGAGCAATGGCGTCAATGTGTCGTTTGCTGTGTGCTGCTGCTGCTGTCGCCGCCGCCGCTGCTGCTGGGAGTTTGAGCGCCTTGAGAAACACCTGCATTATCAGATGACACACCCCGCTGCTGCATCCTGCCGCCGCCGCTGCTGCTGTCATGCCCTCGATCTCTCCACATTCCTTTGCCCAACACATCAGCAGCATGTCAAGGAGAGTATTACTACTGCTCTCTGCAACACCAGCTGTTGTTTTCAACAGCCACTGGGAAGGCACCCCTTGCAACCAAGCCTCATCTAGCAGCTGCTTAACACTTGGCAACGACACGATATCAGCATCTCTGAGGCTTGTCACCAGATCATGCAACACCCCAAGATCAACACAGGCCTGTAAAAGATCATCTTTCCCAATCATGATCTTGCGCTTGATCAGACGTTTTGATCTGATCAAGATATGCAGAGCCTTGCTGTCCTCCAAGGGGCTGCTATCCGACATGAGATCACAGTGCAGGATAGTTTCTATGACAGACATCCGCTGCAATAGCTCTTGCTTCATATGAGAGTTGGTATCACTGGGTGCTGCTGCCACTAGGCCAGTGTCCTGTTGCTGCTGCTGCTGCTGCTGCAAAACTTCGACGACAGCAGCAGCAGCAGCCTCTGATGCATATCCCTGCTGACCCGCTGCATTCTGCTGAGCAGAGCTGCCACTTGCACACATTGCTGCAGCATCAAGTGCATCACCCCTTTCATTGTCAGCATCTAGTACAACAGCTGCACTTGCTATGGCTGCATCTTGATTGAACTCAACATTAGAAGGAGATGCTGTTTGCAGCCGTTTGCCATGGTGTGTTCCATATTGCAATGCTGAATTGCCACAGCCTGCAAAACCGTGAGTATCGGATGCTGTTGCTGCTGTTGGGGGTCGTTTCAACCGAAGAATTCTGTGCGTTGCTGAATCTGTAACACTACCATCAGCAGTCAACACGTGACCATCACGATGATCACAATCAGACACCCCCCAATTAGCAGCAGCAGCAGCAGCGGATGGCTCCAGCAACAGCCTGTTGGTGTGCACTACAGCTACTAGCTCAGGAAAATGCTGAGCAGCAGCAGCAGCAGCAGCCTGTTGAGTGGTATGTTCGCTGGCTGCTGACCTTGGAGGGACAGGAACAGCTGCAGCTCCTGTAAACACATCTGCTGACACCGTCAACCCTTCCTGCTGCTGCTGCTGCTGTTGCAAGTAATCTGCCGCCGCCGCCGCCGCTGCTGCTGCTGCTGCTGCTTTGGGTGCCATATCATCCTGAGTCACCACGTGAAGGTGCTGCTTGCTGCGTCTGCTTCTTCTGAAAGCGCGCTGCATGACAGGATCCTTTTGAACTGCTGCTGCTGCTGCTGCTGGGACTCGTGATCTCAGCATATGACCGCTTCTAGCAGCAGCAGCAGCAGCATCAGTTGCAACGGCACCAGTGACACTAACATTGCCAGCCGCTGCTTGCAGTGCTGCTGCTGCTGCTGCTCTGTGCTTTCTCCATGCTTCCATCTGCGATTTGTACTTGAACTTCCGCCCATCTGGAGATATGTATTGTCGCCGATATTTGGATGATCCTTCCTGGTTATGACTGCGGATTAACAATGCGATCATGCCGTCAGCCAAGCATTGCTCAATTCTCCAAGGGTTAACTACTGTCATGTGCTTGGTGAGATACTCTCGCTGAGCAGCTGTTGCTGTGGCAAGCTTAAGGGCATCAAACTCCTCATCTGTCAAGCAGCCCTGGTACCAATGAACTGCTGCTGCTGCGTCATCATGATTTATACACCAGGGGCAGAGAGCGGTTGCTGCTGCTGCCGCTGCTGCTGCTGCTGGTGGTAGTGCTGTGGCATCATCAGCTGCCTCATCTTCTGCTTGACAGAAATGGCACTTCAGGCACATGATGCAGTGGGAGCAACCCACCAGTGTGGTCTTGAGCCCGTGACTAACAGATATGCTACAAGAGGGACACACCTGCAACAGAAGAACAGCAGAAGAGGTCTTCATAACATGGTAACCACGAAGGCATATGCTGCCGCAGTTGACTCAGCGGCATGACAGGCAATCGGTACACCTGTAGTGGCACGTCATCTGTGCACACAAGCAGCTCATGCATGTTGATGGGGGCACCTGTGAGATACACAACAGACTGCTAGGTGTGGAAAGTACAGCAGATATTGTGCATATATGTGTGATTGTGAACAGCATGCGGGCGTAGTGTCAGAAAGCAGATGAATGCTTCTCACAGGGTCTGACGCGAGCATTGCCTTGAGAGTATCAACAGGCAACTTGCCTTCAAGTGGGTATCTTCAACAAACACACATGAAGCTGCGTCCAGCAGCCCTTCTATGCTGTCAATGCCAGCCATTGCCAAGAAGTCCTGCAGCCGCTGATCTTCTGGGAAGTGCTTAAACACAGCATCATTGGATAACATGTCCCTCAACAGACCTGTGACACGATCAGCAGTTTCATCAGACAGCAACAGCAGCTGCTGCTGCTGCTGCTCCCTCAGCTTGCTCTTTACAAGCACAGCCAGCTTGTGTGCTGTCATGCCTGCCTCAAGGCCTCCTGCTGCTATAAATGGTGGTGCCAGGATCAAGTCCAACAAGCTACAACTGCTGGGCAGTTTGCTTGCAGCCTCAGGTAGGCTAGGCCGCACCCAACAGCAGCAGCAATCAACTGGACATCCTCGGCCAACGTCTCAAGAGCCCAAGGTCTCCAAGGTTGATACAGCTGGGAAGTTTTGTTGCAGCTGCTGCTGCTTGCTGATGCAGCAGTTGCAGCTGCTGGATCCTGAGGGCTGTTGTTTGTGCTTGTTTGATGAGCTATATGCAGCGCAATCACCACCAATATCCTGGATATCCATTGATAGACACCAAACTCTACTAGACTGCTGTTCATGTCATCGCTGCCATATGCTTCAGGGGAGTCATAGGTGTGTTGAGCAAAGCAGCTCTGCAGCATTCGGCACTTTCTTCCAGCCGATGCTGCATTGCTGCTGCTGCTGCTGATGGAGCCGCTTGCAATATGTGCTGTGATATATTCCAGCACCTCGGAAGGAGAGTGTAGCTGTGAGCTTTGCTGGGCACAATCAGGACATGTAACGATGAAGGCCTGCAATATGGCATTAGACATCAAAGACATAGGAGACTAGCTGTGTATACCAAATGACATCGGGTCGCACATGTGGTGGAAAGCATCATCCGTTAGATGTGACAAGTTGGCTTGTTGTGCGCTGCTTCGGTCACAGTATCTTGGGTAAGTAGCTGCTGCATGTGATGCATTGGTCAGCAGTCGCTGTTATATGAGGCATTGAGGACCAACACAACCGTAGCTCCAGACAGTCACCTTGTTCAGACAAGCAAGGTTGTCTTTGCCGTTGCCGCTGCACAAGCTGTACAGGGCTGCTACATGATCTGGTGACAACTGCTCGCCACCTCGGTTCTGTTCCTCATCTTTAATGGTTACTGCTGCTGCTGTCACTTCTGCTTGGTTCACAGCCTTGTTTCGGGGCTTGCATCCGGGGCATATGAACGTTGGATAGTTTGTTCTGAACCCACAGTGTACGGCTGGTTGATTGGGAACATGGCAATCTTCTGCACATGTGACCAGGGTGCACTTGAAGGCAAACTGCAAACAACACGAAATGCATACAGCTGTTGCAGTGGACGGTGGTACATAATTCATGGATTCCTATGCTTAGATGCTTTGTTTGTATTGAGAGTGCACACCCAGCATGTTCAGCTTCTTGAGCGCAGACTGCTGAGGAAATGCTGCATGCCGAGGTCCCCATACACCAGCAGACTGGAAGCACAGGATGCATATGGTATGATACCTATTGTACAAGGATATTACTCATCAGGATGGGAACTGTCTGCCACTGATACGGAGATTATTCCTACACCGGACAACCCACCTCCAGCTGATCCTGGATGAACCACTTGCTGCACGCTGAGCACTGCTGGGATGTTGCGCGCTGACCGAGACGTCTGTCTGTTAATATAGCTGCCACAACTTTGTCCAATGCGTGAGCTGGCTGTCGTTCTGTATCAGCTATCACTATCTCCATAACTTGGCAAGCTTGCTAGGACACTTGCGATCGTGCAATTGGAAGCTGTTAGCAAAGATGTGCTCGTGCTGCGCACAGCCATGTGCTCGAGCTCCTTATGAGCAGCATTTCAACATGACCCTAGCCATGCTGCAGCGACACGTGCGTTTGTGAAGCCTGGCTCTTCAATCATTCCGTTCAACTCACGTGGCTGCAAGAAACTGTGCTGATGGTTATAGTTAAAGAATGTGAAAGCAGTGGAGACAACGAGTTCAAGTGCAAGTGACACTGTGACAACTCATGAAGCTGCAGTGACTTGCAATAGGTCGTACCCATTGTCCAAGTGAGTCCTCAACAACCACCTGCAGGCCCTTGATGGTCAGACCTGTGTTTGCTGTACACAGATACAAATTCACCCACAAGCGTTATATGCGTGTTTCGGAATTTCTGTTGCAGGATTGCTTAAAAAGGACAGCAGTTGCTCTGCTGCTGACAGGTAGTCTCTGGCAGTGCAGCTTCAACCGCTGACTGAAAACCAGATGCTGATGCTGCAGAGCATTGTGCAGGCATCGACTCGGGTCAAGTCTCAGCAGCGGAGTGGCGAGCTCTCAATAAGCAATGATGCAAGGAGACACATCTGCAGTATCTCATATGTTGATGATGTGACAGAAACCTGATCACAAAAAACAACAGAACTACGTGTTGCAACTCTGGCGAATCCCACAAGCAACCTGTCTTTGCATGACTCGTGTGTGACAACACTCAAATAACACTTTGATGGCTAAGATCCAGGATCAGGATTCTTTCACTGGGGAAAATTGTTTTCCTGGAAACCGAATGCTCTCTTTCACATAACAACCACTGGAACTTGCGAACAGTACGAACTGTGTGCGCAACAAACAGTGTGCGTTGCAATGTGTGGACATATCTATACTCTACAAGTTAATTAACTTGTTTGTTTTCTTTAGGCAACGCAAGTGATCAGCAAGGTAGAACTGCTACTTGATTCACAGTTTATTAATGCTCTACCAATGCTGCGATAATATCTGGGCGAGCTGTGTCGGGCGCGAGGAAAGGAGGATTTACCTGCCGGCGGGATATTATCCTAGATGTTTATCTGCAGCTAGTA
>LWCB01014965.1:0-10192 GCA_001630525.1 Coelastrella sp. M60 | reverse complement strand
CTATGACAGGTCTCTGTGGTTACACCCACTCCAACCACAAGGTTGTTGGGAACCCTGCCCCAGCTGGAGAGCAGGTAATAACGGCCACACAAGAACACAGATGCTCCATGCAGACCGGGTACATGATGTTACATGGATATCTGTGGAAGTTCCATACTGTCTGAATTCCACAGCTTACTGCACTATCCACCAGAAGCGCCTCAAGCAATCAATGGATTTCTGCGTTGCTTCACAAAGCCTAGCCCCACAGAAGCTGCAGAGCAAGACATGAAATACTGCATCACGCAACTGTTGTTCCAACTTCCCAAAACACAAGAGTCTAAAGTCGTTGCACAGCAGGCATACAGTAGAGA
The DNA here is from genome assembly GCA_001630525.1 of Coelastrella sp. M60. NCBI lineage: Eukaryota > Viridiplantae > Chlorophyta > Chlorophyceae > Sphaeropleales > Scenedesmaceae > Coelastrella > Coelastrella sp. M60. The sequence continues at coordinate 9,839 of LWCB01014965.1, read as the reverse complement.
ACAGAAGAACACCCCTGACAGATGCAAAAAAGAACACAACAGAGACACCCAACAGCAGGTGGCTGTTGCAGACATGTCACACAGACCATACATGTTTATAGCCAGCACATATCAATTCACAACCCAATTGGATGCGAGGAGCTCTGGCACCACAGCAATATGAGCCAGCTTGCTGTCCAGAGAGACCAGTGTCGGACCACAGCATATGATCCTAGCCCAGAGGGTGGCCGCTTGGTCCATGGCAAACCACGTATCAAGGACATGATGTGCATAAGCACATCCATACACCAACATCAAAAGCCACTGCACATTGGTGCTGACTCCGTCCCATAAGTACATAGCGCACTACTCCCCTGCATGCAACAGAGGGCTGCACTGCATTACTCAAATCCAGCTGCAGGAGAAGCAATGCACCACAGCAGCACTCCATGAAATGGTCGTTTCTCGGTCATTGACATCTGGTGTATCCTACCAGACCTAGAACGGCTGACGTTCTAGTGTCCACACTTTGCATACCCAGCTACAAAGATCGTAACCCACAGTCACCAACAAACCAACAGGATCACTCAACCCCTAGTCTGAAAAAAAGTCATTCTCAACCCAGGTTTCAAGGGCGTCCGAAATGTGGTGGTCTGCATGATACTATGATCATGCAAGACACCATCCAGACATGTGAACAAGCTTCCAAGCCACCGTTCGTTGTATCGTTTTTTTACAAAATCATATCATACACTTTCAAAGCCGGCATGGCCTCCCTTGATGTCGGCAGCATCACCTTCAGTCACAACACTTGGCCCCTCTGCCGTCAGCTGCTGATATCCTGCTGCTGCTGCTTCCTGGGCTGCTGTGGGCTTCCGCCGCCTGAACCACACATAATGCTGCAATATAAAGATTGCATCAAACACCATTGATGTGAGCCCCAGGGCAAACTTGATGGAGTTGCCTGTCACAGCTGTCCAGTCGTTGAGCACATAGCAATTGATGAGTAACTGCGCTGTGGACAGCGATCCACCACCAAGGTCCAGCAGAACATTGTCTATTGACCAGCCCTCTGTGGATTGCCGTGTGTGATTTAAACGGACTTGAGGGATGTACCTGCAGGACATGTGCAGCATGACAGTCCATTCAGCTAGTCAGCAGGCAAATACTAGTCCAATGTTGCAGGGCGAAACCTCGTTGATGGACTTGGACACGTTGCCTGCTGGATGGTATACACTGCACAGATGTCTACCAGTATATGCTGTTGTGGAGTAACAACACATCTTGCAAGTAGCATCTTGATGTATCGTCAAGCCATCTCGCTGCAGCCTTCTACTGACTGAATGTGCTGTATGGCTGCTGCTACTGCTGTTGCTGTGCTTGCATCAATCCCGTACTTACTTGACCAGAGTGACCCCCATCTTCACAAAGCTGCAGTAGTAGCACAAATCCAGCCAAGTCCACGGTGCTGCTTGTTCCCCTTGCCAGATTATAGCTAGGGCATAGACTATTCCACCAATTGTCGTAAGACTCAACCCCACAGACGTGCCCATTGACACCCTTTGCGTATGGCCTCTGGGGTAGATGAGGCACTGCACTGCTAGGGTAAGGCTGAGCAACAGGGCGTGTACAGCAAAGAGAACATCATTCAGTTCCACAGGTATGCTAATGGTATCAAAGCGCTGCTTGTACTCTTGCTGCACTGTCGGTGAGCTGAACAGAGCCACGTTGAAAACTGTGTAACACGCAAATCCTACAACATTCATTAGCATAAAGTCCATGGAAAGACCCTCGACCGACTTCCTTCGAAAGTTTGTGATCAGCTGCGGATAAAAGCTGACCGTCCTGCAGCATATACAACAAGCACACAGAGACGACAGCAGATAGATTGAGTGTGATACCTTCCACGACTGTGCTGCCCAGGGGGCATGCATGGTCATATGACGCTGTGCAGCACAATGATTTAGCATGCCCAGCCTAGCAAGCCCTGCATGGGAAATAAGGGCATTGAGTACGTGTATTTCCACAATTAAACGACAATGTCTTCGTAGCTGTGCACTTACCACATCAGAAAGTACAGCCAGCCAACCATGGATGCTTCTATGCAGTAAGGGCAAGGCAGCTGCTTGTTCACCCGGACTTTCCATGTCAACAAAGCAGCTGCTACAAACATGAGTAGAATTGCTATTGCCCTGCGTATCCATCCTCTTTGCAGAAGGGAGGGTCGCGATGCACGCCAGCCAGATTTGGATTGCGTCAGCAGCGGCATAGACAGCTCTGAGGACATATTTCGCAGTCAATCAGGCTTAAGAACAGAATTATTACTCAGCAATTAGCTAGAGTATTGCAGGTTTGCCTCGAGAGTGCGAAATTCGGGATTGTAGTACAACCCAAGCAGCTGGTAGACTTATTGATCCACAAAGATGTCGGTTGTGGCTTTGATTGCAACCGGCTGGGCCTTCTTTGAGGCTCACTGGAACTTAGAAGGGCGGGACGTCACTTGTCAGCGCATCATCACCAGCTGCACCCTTCAGCATATCGATGACTATGACCTTACAACCGCAATTCCAGCGCGTAACAGCAGTCGGTTATTGGGCTACAGAACGGCGTCCGCAGAGTAACGTTCCTTTGCAGATATGGAACGGGAACATACGTGGAATGCTGTACAGACATGTCTCCTTAGGTAATCTTGACTGCCGAAATTTTGACGAGCGTTGTGAATTGACAGTTCAGATATGTACGGCGGGCAGAACGCTACGCACATGCAGGAGTCAAAGACTCTCGCATGCCAGGGAGCCTGGGCAAGAAACCTTCGGCGACCGGAGGCTGTGTAAGGACAATACCTGTAACAATACCCTTTCAAAGTGTTGCTTTTGACACAGTACGCGAGATGCCAAAGGTCTTGACGTGTCGGCTGCTTCAAGCCTATACTGCAGCAGCCGTGCAGCTGCTGTTGCAAAGTTGGACCCAAAATGTTCGACAGACTCTCCAGTGGAAAGGCATTAATATAGTTTCTTATACGTCACGCCTGCTGCATGATTTTTCCTGTCGTCTGTGTGCTTGCTGCTCTCCTGTCTTTTTCACATGATTCACCACACAGGTTAGGGGCAGCAATTGCAATTGCCTTTGATCATCAGTCAGCATTGCTTTCCCTTTGCTGCATGAGCCAAACTTTCTTTATATATATAATCAACTTTGATTCTTTCACAGGTTTGCACTCAGCAGGTAGTCAAGGACGGCAAGCTGATATACCTTGCGTTGGGGAAGCTTCTTTCATTTTCACTGTATGATTTGCACCAACATACCTATCGGCTTGGCCTACCAGGCCGATTCTACACAGGAGGCTGAGCCCATTGTACACTCTGAGAGGCTTGATAATAGACCAACACGCACATCATCAGCACAACGGCAACATCAGACCATATACTTGCCCATTCATACTGCTATCAACCCCTTCTGTTGCTGCGAGTCAGCTTCCGCTCATTGGGATTATTCTTCCACGCTGGCTGCAACACACCTGCTAGACCCCTGTGCTGCGCCAACTCTGCCTGAGAAGCAACATGCCAAGAGTCTTGGTTGTATTCAGGATTAAGGGGATCTGCCTCTACTGCATCATCAGCTGGTTTCTTCTTTGCTGCTCTGCGGCCCAGTGCCTTCACTTTCAACAGGAACACATCTTCACGGAGCACAGGGTCTTTGCTGTTGCGGCCACCCTGCATTGGAAGAAAGTATCAGTGCTACTCACAACACAGACTAAAAAAAACAAGACTTCCTCGCAGGAAGTACAGTTGCTGAACAGCTGCTTTCTCCATAAGAACTCTCCTGGGCGATGGTTTGCATGACGGCAAAGATTGCAAACTGGGTTCTATCTGCATACCCCTCACAACACACAACACCTGCTGGCATGTTGAAGGCCTGCTCAGAGAATCAGCGCATGTACAGCCCTCATGGGCAGTGCAACCACCCACGCTCAGTGGTGGAACGGTATCTGCATTATGCTCAAGCCACGTTATCAGAGACTCCTGAAAGTTGCGCCTCGCAGCTCAAAACATGAAGCTGACTCAACATATGCCAAAAACTGCTGCACTGGCACACTCAGTGGCTGCTTACCTTGGGCTTTGGCAAAGAGAACCTCGTCCCCCTCAAAATATGCTTCTTCTTGATACCGAAGTACTCAGCCCCATCAGGCCCGACCACCACCTCCACTCTGTCAAGTGTCATGTTGCCACACTTGGGACAGAACAACCTGCCAGGCTCCCGGGTAACAGTGAAACATGCTGAGCAGCGCAGAGCATATCTGCTCAGCCGGGCAATGCGTCTGCCATCACGAGTTAGCAGGCGCAACCCCATCTGCAGCAGCACGTTCTGCATAGCAAAGTCAGCAGTAATGCAGGCAACACTGGACTGCCAGCCAGGCATGCCGGGTACTAGGACTTCCTGCTGCTCTTGTTGCTGCTGTAGATGCTGATCAGAACTTGGTGCTGCTGCGTCTGCATCATCTGCTATGTACACATGATGTTCTGCTGCTAGCAAGTCGTCATTGGTGACTTCCTGGGCCTCCTGATCAGGGTCACTGCTGTCATCTGACTGCTCAACTTCTGCAGAAGCTGGTGCTGCTTGCTGTGGTCCAGCTGCTGTTTGCTCGTCCTGAGCACCATTGTCCTGCTGTTGCTCGTTCTGGGCGACAGCGTCTTCAGTGTGCTGCTGCTGCTGCATGATGCGTGCATGCTCCTCCCACTCCGCTTCAAAGGCTCGCTGCTTTTCAGCCCTCTTATACTGCTTCTTTTTCTTCCTTCTAGCAGCTGCTGCACTGCTGGCCGCTACCTCCCAGCCATCATCATCACCTTCAGCAGCAGCAGCAGCATCAGGTGCACCATTGACGGCATCAGCAGTCACATGCTCCTGCTGGTGCAACTCTGCAGCAGACTGGCCAATCTCTCTATTTGCTTCTGCAGGGGCACTGCTGCCAACTGCAGCTGCAGCTGCTGAAGGATGACCTTGCTGCTGCTGCTGCTGTTGTTGTTGCTGTGACTGTTCGTCTTGCTCTTCTATTGTGAATGTGTCTGCTTGTGAGGGGTCCAGTGACAGCTGCTGTACTCTTTGAGCAATTCTGCTTGTGCTCGCTGCTAGGAGTGCTGCCTCATCTGCATCATTGGCTTCATCAACAGCCTTCCAGTCTTCTGGGTTGGGTACTGATCCCCAGCCAGGCAAGCTTTGCCCTGACGTAACTCGCTTGCTGTGCATACGAGGCTGCAGGAGGTACAAGAGACATAGATACCCTTTTGGCTTTCAGTGACGCTGTAGCAGAGAGACAGGATGCTTTACAAACTGCTGTCCGATGCAATCAGTCTCAAGTAAGTAGAGAATGACAACAAAAATACAATGAGCTGACGTTGAGGCATGTACCACTGATTGAAAGGACCAGTGGTTTTATAGAGTAGTATGCTGGCATGTGTTGTTTCACCTGTGCTGCATGTGAGGACAGGTGGGCTGATCCATGAGCGGCGACCTCCAGTGTGTAGGCAAGGGCTAGCAGCTTGATATCATTGCGAGACAGGGTCGAGACGTCTCCGGTTTCACGTGCAAAACGAGTGACTGCAAGCAAGCAGTCTGACCAGTTGTAAGCGGTGAACTAAGTGCTGGGGATGTAATCCAGTGCCGCAAGACAGCAACAGCTGCAACAACAATAACATGCGAGAGCTGCATCAACATGCCAACAGCGGACTGTAAAAACACATTTGATCATATAAGGCAGCATGATACGCGCTTACCGGCGCTGATAGAGTCCTCGCTTGGCTCTGATATCTGCAGCTGATAGGGCAGGGTGGCAAGAAACTGTCTGGACCGCTTGTCACGGATCTCATCGTACACTTCCTGTATGGTGACTGCCCTGTCTGCTATATCTTCCAAGTGCAGACCTCCTATTATGGCATTCGCATCAACAACTAGGAGACGGAGTCCATCAGAACTAGCCGTCAAGTCCGTGGGAGGAGCTACGGGCTGCACCTGAGCTTTGGCTATAGATGCCCAGGAAGACATTATATAGATCAAAGTTAAAATCACATAAACAGAAGACAAGCCACTATACGGGGCTCCAGGCGCTCGCGCTCGTCACCGCTGTCAAAGAGTGCCGCTTGGCTGTACTGCTTCACGTGCATGTCAATGATCAGATAGAAGCTACATTCCGTGCCATGCTCAACCTCCAGCACACATTCCACTCTGGCTGTTGTCCAGTGTAACACTTCGCGCGGCCTTGTACCTTCTTGCAATGATCGTATCTGCGTGCTTCAATTCTGGCATGTGTAAAGCTTTGATTGTTTTGTTTACATGGACACCTGACAGTTTTGTCTGCCAACGATGCTTCTCCATGGGAAATACTGTGACCTTCATATCCAGGACAGCCAACAGGCTCGTCAGGCGACTTCTAACACGACCTGGACCAAAAAGGACCACACCAGCTGGTAAACACCACAGCTCAATGTCTTCTGTTCGCAGAGCCCTATCACAGTGCGGGAACCTGCTTACATATACTGGACACTGACATGTGCATGTTTGCAATGCTCAACAATTCAATGACCTTCCAGCTGGCTATGACTGACACAACTCACAGCCACCAGCACACTTATCTGCTTATGTCTTCTAACTGGAACAGGCAACCCTGTGCCCCTTGTCATACACAAGACAGTGAAGCAGCAGCAGCTGGGCCCAGGCCGGCTGATTGTGATCGGGGACGTTCATGGTTGTCATGACGAGCTACAACAGCTGCTGAGCAAACTTCAATACCAGCAGGGCACAGACAATCTAGTTTGTGTTGGAGATCTGGTCAATAAAGGACCAAAATCTGCCCAGGTGATTTCTCATGTGGGGCGCACAACTCACGTGATCCCAGCAGCAGCAGCAGCAGCAGCAGCAGCAGCAGCAGCCGCACCTGCTATCTGCTCAATCACACAACTGATCCACATCTTTGCTGCTTTGTTTCAGCAATTCAGAAGGTATCTCACACCAAATTTGGTTTCAATCAATCAAGTTTTTGCTCATTATTCAATTCTGGTGCCGCAGTGGCGGCCACTGCCGCTAAACCCAGCAGATACTGACCTTCTTATCACATCATTCTATCTGAAGCACAAAACCACAATTGTGTGAATGTTATGCATTTCAGGTGCTTGCCACAGTTCGCAATCTATGTCACAGTTCTCACTGCTGGTGTGTACGAGGAAACCATGATGATGCAGCTCTGGCAGCCAGAAGGCATCTCACCAAGAGCTCAGAGCCACTCAAACCAAAGTATCAATGGGTGCAGCAGATGCAGCCAGAAGATGAGCAGTTTATGTTGGACCTGCCCTTCAGCCTGACACTGCAGGGGTAAGCGGCAACACAGTACTGGTGGACGTTTGCAGCATCAAGGGGCGACACCAATTAAGGTTGCTTTTGCTGCAGTTTACACCTGCCAGGGTATCACTGCAAGCTGCTTCGCTTAGAAGCATTCTCCGGCATCATTAGCTTACAAAGCTAATAGGCATCGCTTTGCAAAGTGTCACATCTTCATTGTGTATGGATGGGGTGTTATCAAGTTGTAGCAACTTGCTGTTCACGTGCCGTTCTGTCAGGTACAACATCTTGGTGGTGCATGCTGGCCTGTTACCCAACACCCCCCTAGAAAAGCAGCAGCTGTTTCACTTGACCAAGATGAGAGATGTACAACAGACAGAGACTGGCAGGTAGGCACCAACAAAGAGCTGCTGTAGAGGTTGTCCAAGGGTGTCTCAGCAGTAAGGCACACTGTGGTAGCCCTCATAGAATATGTTGAAAGGAGCAGCAGGACGAGTCAGGACCGGCCACATAATCAATCCCTGGAGTCTTGTAGCAAAGCATCCTGCGGTTATCTGCAGCACTAAGGTACCTGATATTATGGATGTATGGCAGGCTGTGTGCTTTGCTCCCATCCAGGTCCGTCGGTTCGACAATGTATCTACTGCAGCTCACAACGGTAAACATGTGGTATGTATGCTGCCTGTGTCTGACTCTTTTCCACATATCACACTGCTGATGCAGTTATGTTGGCCTGGAGAAGCCTGCAGAGGGCAGCCAAGCCTGGGCCAGCATGTGGTCAGGTGAGCACCACTGATTAGCACTGGCCAGTGTAGCTCTAGTTGATGCAACAGATTAAGCCATTGCCCACTGCAGTGTCAGATGGCAAACACCTTGGGCCCAGCATCTGGATGGTTACTTACACAATAGATTGTAAGCTTTGCTGCAAGTGTCTGTGAGTATAGATATATGGCAGCTTATGCAGGCTGCATATCGCAATCATTGGGCATGCTGTTACAAAGCATCTAAGCAGATCTGGTAAACAGGATGTGCCATCTGCACAATGCTTGATATCCGCAGGTCCCCAACATGTGTTCTTTGGCCATGATGCGAAGCGCAGCCTACAGACATGCAGCCATGCAACAGGTCTGGACACCGGCTGTGTGTATGGTGGTCAGTTGACGGCGTGTGTGCTGCCACCTCTCGTAGACTTGCAGCAAGATACAACATTCATGACAGCAGCAGCAGGGGTTCATTCAGGGGCTTCAGGTAGTGGTGGGCAGGGTTTAACACGTGAGCATCTTCAAGCTCAGTTGTTTGATGTCCAGGCAGCTTGTCGGTATGAAGCTCCGGGGGGGAAGAGCATTGCAGCTCTGCCAAGTGACGAGAGCATTGCTGGAGACAAGCCAGGAGGAGTGAGCCAGCAATAGATGCACTGCAAGGTGTAACACTTTTGTAACACGGCATGGTTTCTCAGGGGCTTAGGCAAAGGAACACAGTCTACTGGTAGGCGATCCAGTGAGGCAACAATGTTTGCCAGATAGCATGAACTAATTGCACTGCAGATGCTTCACGAGCCAGGGTTCCTTATCCTCTACCATGAACTTTTTGGTACCCTGGCCTTAAGTGGCCCACAGACGGTTGTGGTGGCGGACATGTCAGCAGTGCCTCGGCAAGGCTCCATGCAGATTGATCCATGAGACCACCTCCCATGTAATAAGCTCATCATCATTCATGCTGGGAGATGGGTACTCGTGAACTTCACTTTCGGAAAGGAAACTGCCAGGCTGGCACTGCCCTGGCAGGCTGCTGCTGGCTGGTGCCCGAAGTTGCTGCTGCTGCCGCCCCACGTTAACAACACCCCACGCAACGTTGCCGCCAGGGCACATAGCCCCTGACCTGGTGGTGGTGGATATAAACAGGTGCGGGCAGCAGGCAGACGGTTTTTGCAACAGATCCGGGGACTCTAAACTCTACACATTCAGATTTGAGACTCATGCAGATTGGTGAAGATGTAGTTTACCCACACTGTCACATCACCGCTGTATCCACACTAGGTGCTGCTGTATTATCACAACATCAATGTTGTAGTGCATACACGGGATAGAGGAGTTATAACACGCCTGGCTGGCTACGCCATGCAAGGATCATTATGTGATGGGGGTGACTAGGACAAAAAACTGGTGCACCACGTGGCACTGCGCCTGATCACAATACAGCCGCACTTTGAGAGATATCAACCAGAAGCTAGGCAAACTGCAATCAACAAACAAACGTCAACGAGTCCAGGGACTGCTTATGCAGCAGCTGCAGGAGGTAATAAGTGGGTAAACAGGAAATACTGCTAGGCTGCTCTACGGACCGCTCAGAACCAATGCCAGCCTGTTCTACCTGCCCGTACTGATGGACTCTGTCGGACACAGGCAAAACCGTACCTCTAAACTGTGGAAATTTCTGCCTGCAAAGTAAGGACGTCCCTGCAAAGTAAGGACGGTTGTGCGACTGGCAGCGGACTGAACTATTGCTACAGCAGGAGCTGCACAGCTGTCTGC